>JALPQI010003845.1:0-59104 GCA_025490895.1 Thaumatotibia leucotreta | reverse complement strand
TAAGTTTGAGTCTCACGTTAGTTATAATTCTAAAATCGCTGTAAATTCATTTGTATCGTCATATCGTTCCTTTACATGATGCATTTATGAACAATTTTTGGAAGAACAAATAATAGTTGATCACCATTATATAAGCTACCAACTTCTCGATCGCTACTAAAGTGGGAACTACAGAGAAGTTAGTAGTCAGCGGTAACCATGCAACTTTAAATTTAGGGCTTAGGCTTTAGATAACGTGATTTCGTTAGGTTTCTACCTACACATTTGGCAATAAGGATCGCCCGGCTATGCGATATCTAGGCTCAAACCCATTGACTGATCTAAGCGAATTGAATTGTCAATCATATTAGTCACTTATTACTTGCACGGTCCTGCTATATGCAGGGTAGTCAAAAGAAAAGTCTGTGAGATGTAGGAAAGCAAAATAAGCTACTTAGGGGATTTTTTTAAGTTCTAGTTTCAGAAGGAGTTTCAGTAGTACTTATAGTACTTAATTCTTACTTACCGCCCTTAATACACAATGTACTATTTCATCACACCTGTGAGGCAAAAAAAGTAAATAAAACAGTTTATTTTCACAAAACTACTCTAATATGGTCTAAATCAGAGATGACTTAAATTCATCATCTTTATAAAAGAAATCTCGGTGCGGCGCGCGCCGCGCCGCGCTAGTGCTAATGTTGTATGAAAATCCTTGACAGCCTACTAGGGTGTAATGACGCATCTACGGCGCGCACCGCCGCAGCGCATTGGCGCACTTACCGAACAGGATGCTTAGCCAAGTTGCCAAGCGCTAGCGCTTAGTAGCGTATCGCAGTTTTCCCTCTCTGTCACTCTTTCATATTAGAGCGACAAAGACAGTTAGCTGCGATTGACGATTAAGCGCTAGCGATTGGCAACTTGGCTAAACAACCAGGTGTGATGAAAAATCAATGAAACAAAAGAAATGCGACTTTATTAAGGTCATGAAAGGTTTAAATTTTAATTGAAGGGGAGTGTAAAGAGGCTATAGACCCCTACCTTTTCCGTATCCCTTGTACATGAGTATCTTGAGGTCGACGTCGTTGAGCAGCTTCTGCGCGACGGCGTACGAGCTGTCGATGGCCTTGGCGAGGTCGTCTCCACCTTGCCGTACCTGTTCATTATAGTGGTTTGACGCCTACCTTTCCCGTATCTCTTGTACATGAGTATCTTCAGGTCGACGTCGTTGAGCAGCTTCTGCGCGACGGCGTACGAGCTGTCGATGGCCTTGGCGAGGTCGTCTCCACCTTGCCCGGACTGTACCTGTTCATTATAGTGGTTTGACGCTTACCTTTCCCGTATCTCTTGTACATGAGTATCTTGAGGTCGACGTCGTTGAGCAGCTTCTGCGCGACGGCGTACGAGCTGTCGATGGCCTTGGCGAGGTCGTCTCCACCTTGCCGTCCGGACTGTATCTGTTCACATTTATAGTGGTTTGACACCTACCTTTGCCGTATCTCTTGTACATGAGTATCTTGAGGTCGACGTCGTTGAGCAGTTTCTGCGAGACGGCGTACGAGCTGTCGATGGCCTTGGCGAGGTCGTCTCCACCTAGTCCGGACTGTATCTGTTCACATTTATAGTGGTTTGACGCTTACCTTTCCCGTATCTCTTGTACATGAGTATCTTGAGGTCGACGTCGTTGAGCAGTTTCTGCGCGACGGCGTACGAGCTGTCGATGGCCTTGGCGAGGTCCTCGTGCTCCAGCTCCCACTGCAGCCTCGTGGGCGCCGGCGGCGGAGTCTCCACCTTGCCGAGCGCGTTGCCGTCCGGACTGTACCTGTTAACATAGTACATACAAGGTGAAATTTTAATGGTTGTTCTCCGTTTAAGGGTATTTCTCCAAGCGTTTCAACCGCCGTAATTTCGGTGGCAACATTATTACCTGATTGCCGTGGGTATCTCGTATTTTCTTTGGACATCTTGGTAGTTGTCAACTGCGTCTACAACGTTATTAATTCGTGGCGTCTACCAATATATCCAAAAGTTCTTGCATCTTTCACGGGATTCATGTGATAAGGCTGCCACCGAAATCACAGCGGTGGAAACGCTCGGAGAAATGCCCTTAAGAACTTGTTCATTATCTTTTTCCAATTAGGTAAAAGAGAATATTTTTTGTTTAATGTTAAAAAAAAAAAAAAAATCTGTGGGTAGGTCTTTTAAATTAGCCGATACTCCATAGATTTTTTTTGGAATTAAAATATACTTTGGCCTTTTTCCTAACCGGAACACGATACTGAACAATTAATTTCACCTTGTGCAGTGTGCACTCTGTCTGTCTACTGGTGGCAGTAGAGAACGACGAAAATTTTGGAAAAGTGTGGCGATTTTTATTTGTTACTTACCCGGTTTCTATTTCACTCCATATAACATATTCCCATAAATGTGCCATAACAGGTGCATCGGCCCTGAAATATTCATTAAAAATTAAAATACTTGTTGTGTTAAAAGCAATTCAAAATATTACTTGTTTCCAAACAGATTTTTGATAAAATATATTTGATAATAACGTAATTTTTTGCTGTTCTGAATTTTGTACGGATGAGACACTTACCATGTGTGTTCTGCATTAAATCCAACCTGAAAAGGCATAGGAACAATTTAATATTTTATGTGTATATCAAATAAATGCCTGCCTTCCACTGCGAGCGCAGCGGACTTATAACGTCGTCTCACGTGCATCGCTGGCGAAATGTTAGTAAACTGGCGAAATGCTAGAAAGGCCTTCGTGTGTCGGAACGTGGATCCACGTGCGAAAAAAACCGGTACACAAGAGGTTAAATGTGTCCGCTCTACTCACAGTGGATGGTGGGCATTATTCTATAGTATAAATTTTAACAATGAGGCAGTCAAAACCATGATTGCACACAACTCCTCAAAGTGAAGTTAACACGTTCGCCTCCGGTACTGTTTCACTAAGTGCTTATACTATACCGATCGAAATTATCTGATAGAAATCCTATACCAATGACACGCATGTGTGACCGAAAAGATTGTACTCCTATGCCGGTGACACAGCACTGTGTCAAAAACGTTCGTATTTCGATGCCACTAGGAGTGAGAACTTGATTAATGCTAGTGGCATAAGAATAAGATTACTTTGATCACGTATGTGTGTCACTGGCATAGGAGTACAGTTTTTTCGGTGTGTGTGTGTCACCGGCGTCGAACGTGTTAAAATAATGAGATCGATGAGAATGATGAGACTTACGAAGCCGCTGGTGCTGAAGCAGAGGTTGAAGGACTTGTCGAACCAGCCGTGGTGAATTGAGTTTCGTTTATTTAATAAGTTGAAGTATAAAATTGAAATAAATGTAATCATACAGATTTTTTTGGGATTATCAGTTCGTGTGTAATAGGCATTAACGCGAATATTTTTGGTCCGATAAAGTTCGGACCTATTAAAAGAACAGTTGCTTAACCTGTTTATGAACACAGACGCCATGTTTATTTTCAAATTAAAAACAAAATACTTCCCGGCCTAGGCCTGCAACGACATATTTCCCGGAGGCGAATGACACACGTAATTACAACATTTCATTGCATGTTTGAGAAAAAACAATTACAAAAAAAATCCGGTACACAAGAGGTTAAATGAGTCCGCTCTACTCACAGTGGATGGTTGGCATTATTCTATAGTATAAATTTTAACAATGAGGCAGTCAAAACCATGATTGCACACAACTCCTCAAAGTGAAGTTAAAATAATGAATAATGAGATCGATGAGAATAATGAGACTTACGAAGCCGCTGGTACTGAAGCAGAGGTTGAAGGACTTGTCGAACCAGCGGTCGCAGCCCTTTCCGTGGAGAAGCACGCGCCCGTACTCGTCCAGCTTGTCCGGGTCGTTCTCATCGTACCCGTACTCGATGTCATCTGTTCATATGAGATTGATGAGAATAATGAGACTTACGAAGCCGCTGGTACTGAAGCAGAGGTTGAAGGACTTGTCGAACCAGCGGTCGCAGCCCTTTCCGTGGAGCAGCACGCGTCCGTACTCGTCCAGCTTGTCCGGGTCGTTCTCGTCGTACCCGTACTCGATGTCATCTGTGGGACCATACGAGGAAATAAGTTTCTTGACATACATTATAGTCACATGATTTTTCGTGCCAATCTGTTATTCTCATACATTTATCGCTTATCGTATATACGACGATACGATAGCCGAATGGCAACTTGGCTAGGCCCCTGGTAAGGTTACGTCGTTTCGTTCCCAAGTTCCTTTGGCTACATTCCGACTTCCGACTCCATCATTAGACCAGTTTGCACCATGAAAATAGTTTGCGTAAGGCCGTCGTTGTCTGTGACACTGTAGAATGTGTGACGAGGATGAGTGAAACACTTCATGTGCTAGTGTAATGCCCTCGCCAGACAAAGGATGAAATACTGCAGCTATCTGGAACCGGAGACGATGCCGCTAGGGTCCATCCTCAAAACATATTGAGTTGATAGAACAATCCCTGGGGCAGGGGAAATAGGGGGCATTTACACAAAAGATCCCAATAGGTCGAAGTGTATCTGCAAGGGACCCACTAATAAGATAAAATAAAAAAGTACCTAAGCAGACGTTGAAGGCGGCGCGCTCGATGCAGTGCAGCGAGGTGCGGTTGTGGCCGCGGTTGAACATGGTCTGCCGGATGTGCGCCCAGTGCGAGCGCTCGCCCGCCGTCAGCGCCGCCAGCTCGGGCTCGCGCGGCAGCGGCGCTGACTTGTCGTCCAGGATTTGCTGGATTTGTCTATGAGTACATTTCCAAAGTAAGAGTCTGGCATACAATTTCTGACTGTAATGATGTGTTTCGAAAAATGTTGGTAGACGATTTTCATTTGGAGAATTTTATTATAGATTTTATATTGGCCAAACAGCCCGTCAGTAGACAAAGGCGGCAAATAAAAAAAATTTAGGCGCGAATAGTTAGTTGGGTGAATTTGACGCCTTTTTAACTGACGGGCTGGTTGGCCATAGTTTAGTAACAAAACTTATCGAAATAATGTTGTTTGGGTTTGGAATATAGATACTGCGATAAACCTTCGACACCTTAAAATACTCGGCCGGAACTATGCGTTGTTAGACGAGTTAGTTAACTATACCAGCTTTTTACGCAAATCGATATCCATTGTGTTTATTTTGCGTGCGTTGTTCGACGGAATCTAGTAGGTTCGTATCTAAATAAAAAGGTATATTAGTTATACATATTACAGAATACTGATACTTAAAATATGGGAAGTTGTAATTGAGATTAAACTATGGACTAATCATTTTTAGTTTTGTGAAAATATTGTTTGAATGACCATTCGTGGACTTTACGCGCCTTGTAGGAAGTGTCACGACGGTCAGTTAACTGTGTTGGCGTTAGTCATATTACAAACAAATCTTTATCGGAACAGGCGCAAGGTATAATTTCGGATGGACTTACTACATTACGTATATTGTAATATTAATATGCGCAGTGTTTGACCGGCGGGAAGTCAAGCGTCGGCTTTACGTAACGCGACCTTTGCGCCAAACACTTGTGCACGTGGGGCATAAAGTTTCGAGTAACTTAAATAATGAGATTAATAAGTTTTACGGTCACGATAGATTAGAACCATATTTTTATAAGATTCACTCTAGCTACATGTATACACAATTATTTTTAGTAATGCACCTTTTGTTTTGTTTTTTGTGTGGTAGCGAGCCGTCTATGAAAAATTTTTGTCCTTTAGAATTCAACTAAACCTATGTTTAGGCAATTCAGTAAAATACTAAAAAAGCAAATTTACGAATAATTATATTCGATTAAATTATTGATATAATTATAATATACTCATTATTGACCATTCATTTCGAAATATGCGGTACACCTTAAATTGAACATTGGTGTACATAGAAAACGATTTACGGTAATTCTCAAAGTTTTAAGCCTAATTCAAAATACCGTGTCATTTATAAACACTGAAAAAAAAAAAAGTTTCATGTTAATAGGAAATTTAAAACAGAAAATCCATTGAAAAAAAAAACGGCTAGACATTTAAGAATAACCGTTTAATAAGATGTAGGCACACCAGATGAATAAAACTATAGCCAGTGTTTAATACTTTCTACGAAAATATGTAATTAAGTAGGTACATAATTATGGCGCTAATTATCCACCCCTACCATGAAATCAAGGAGCACTTAATGTGCCTATTTCATTTTCGAATGGGCAATTACTTAACATGTATGTATATTATGTAATGTATCTAGTTAGCTGCTCATATTATATTGACTTGTATCTAAGAGTTCTTTGTGTAGATACTACATACTCGTAGTTCGTAAAAATGTCTAAGTGGGCGTATAGATATACGTAATACGTTAATATCTAATTTCATTATTTTTATTGATAACCTCCGTGTCTACGACACTCCTCGCGGATGTCCCGCGTGTCGCTAATACTTAAAATGTCATATGTGAATGATCGACTTCCTCAAAAACTAATTCAAGTTCATTACAGATAAGGTTGTAATCTTAATTCATTGATCTACTAATTGCGCAAAAGAAAAGACTTAATGATTTACGTAACAATCGTTCAATGACGATTATCAACGAGATTTATTTTTGTATTGATTATATTATATAGATCCTGTTGAACAGGATAATCAGAACAAAAAAAATGTGTTTGACTCTGCCAGGGATATTTTAAGGTGTATAAATATGAGTTCTGCTTACAACGCCAGGCCAACTGCCTATATCGCTGTCAATTGTTTCTATACGATTTACTTATTGCCAGGACATTATAGGCATGTACGAGTATAAGCGGGATTTAGGGACCTTCCTTAATTACTGTCCGGGACAAGCATATAATCTGAATTCTACGAGATCAAGGGAAGAGGATTTGCCCCTTATTAAATACTTAATTATGATTAATTACGCTGGGAAGAGTGTGATCTAGGTTACAGAAAAAAACCTAAGTATACAATGACTTCTTTTAATTGATAATTTATGTATATTGTTATTGTCTTCTGCTATAAATAAATTAAATGGATCATTTTACTGAATAATGCAATGATTCTTTGTTAATAGGGTAATTATGCTATAGCTTCGTACCTAGTTCAGAAAGAAAAACCCAAGTAGGATCACTTTGATATCCCCTCCCGTCATTCTGTCCGTCTATCTCTTAAGTCTTGACTCTTTAGCTTGGAAATGCATGGAGTTCCAGAGTTGAACTCAGAAGCGAAGACTGTGGTCTGCGAACTCTTGTAAAAAATGTATATTTGGTACTTCCTATTGCCTCGTGTAATCTGACAGGAAGGTCCTTACTAAGTATATGCCCCATATGCATCCATATGCATTGTAATATTAATGTTGCTCTTTGAATAAATATATTTCATTTCATTTCAAGTTGAAAAAAATACGAAAACAATATTATCTAACTAAAAATATATTCCAGTTGTTAAATTAATAAAAAAAATTAAATTTCTACGGACTTATATAAAATTATCTAAAATTGTAGACCAATGGTAGAAAGTGACGCCGAGATTTAAATATTTTATTCGTTTATCCCTCGCACTTCTAGGGAAAAGAAAGATAATTTTAAACACGTTTTGCTGCGAATCGTAGTTACTGTCAAATTATTATCAGTGCATAAATGGATATACTACTAACTACTTTAGACAGTACGTGTACGCAGTATCTTGCCACGAATGGTTATACTATTTATACGTCAGCAACTTATGTAGTATGTGTGCAATTACCGCGCCGCTTTTAGAATATAAGTACACCGGGTACACGCCTCGCACGGGCCCAACTATAATGACATAATGACCATATCGACCCTGTTCGTAGCGCGACACGGGTTACAATAAGACTGCTGTAGTTTTATTAGTTACTCGAGTAACATGTCAATTGTCTTATATAACGTTGATATTTCCTGTATTTTTTTGCTTGTTAATATCATCATTATCATCAGCATCACATTGCGCATACAGTGTGTAAATCTAATACGGGCGATCAATTAAACCAGGCATGGGATTCATTACTGTGATCATGGATTACAAGGTTTTTTCAAAATTTACTCTTATTTATGACCCCACAGAATTTTTTAAAGCTTATTGGAACAGCAATGTAGGTACGAACATTTGTTATTGTTGATAAGGCAGTTATGTCATCTGCTTTTGAAATTAGCTGTCAACGAGTGTTTAATTCGCGTATGTTGCTCTACATTGCGCGCCGAATTATTTTGTATGGAAAATTTAGTTGCTCTTATTTTAAGTAAAAGTTATTTGAATTATGTCGTAAACTAATACCCATTAACAGCTTCGCCCGTATTAGACTTACACCCTGTATAGGCGCCGAAACTTTGCGTAACGGTGGCACGGTCAAACATTTGCATATTGTCGGGGATAGTGCAATACCGCGCAACTACCAAAGCAGAGATAGAGTTCAAATATCAAACAATTGACACTCAAATTGTCCCTAGTTGAATACGATATGTATAACAATAAAATGTTGTTTTTAAGAAGGCAAAACGAAAAAAAAATACCCTTCATTTTCTACATAATATTATATTGCCACTCTAAACGATTCGTAAATAACCCATTTTCTAGGACAATCTCATCTAGAAGTCATATTTATAAAGTTTATAATTATTGGGTGGAGTAATCGCCATTGTCCTGTCACTTATTGTCGTACTGTGCGAGTAGCAAGACAATACTTATCAGTGTTCGTCGGATTGTCGAGTTATCATTTGTATTCTTTTTTATAAAATATATACTTATTTACAGTCAAGGTAAAAGATGTGCCCAAAGTGCATAAAATATGTAAACGCGTCAACAATAGGGTAATATGTATATTTATTTTCGGCACTTAGCGCGGACCTACTTTGGCGTTGAAGAAAAAGATCGTTATTATCTCTAACACAATATCCAATTGGGTCAGGTTACTTACGCGATAAGTGACTAGTAACACGACTTACGAATTTGATCATTGATATTTATTAGTATTAAAGTATAATTATATTTGCCAACGTGTTTCACGATATATGTCAAAGCAAAAAATATTTGTTTACTCTTCTTTGTTTTCTTTTCTTTCTTTGTGGCCGTTACGTCATGGCCGTTACGCCGTAAGCGCCGCTCGAGCGAATACCTTAGAGCCTATATCTTAAGCCTTACAATTAACCCTTTGACGGCCAGACGGCGAAGGAATATGCCGAGCTCCAGACGCCACGGGTTCACGATTATTTAAGCGAAATTTAACTATACGGCGTCCCCAGTGCGGCCGTCATTGGCGTCGCAGTCACATATTTACATAAATACTATAACAATGACAATACACTCACACTTGTATCTCCGCGGGCTTGAGCAGCCGCCCCCTCGAGTGGATGAGGACCTTGAAGTAGCGGCCCTTGTGGTAGACGGTGATGTGGCTGGAGTCCTGGTAGTGCACGATCTTGTCGGTCTCCACGCCGGGCACGCGCACCGTGTTGAACACCCGCTCGTACTGCGCCGAGCACAGGGGCACCATGCCTTGTAGCATGATCTGTTACAGTATCCTTGCTTTAGACACCAACCCTCTTATTCATATACCGATAAGTGGGTAGTTCTATGCGATTATTCAGTCGCAACAATCAAGTCATTACCATTCCCAAATTATTGACGAACTGCGTATAAATAGTGGAGTCATTTTCGATTATCTTGTAGCAGTCGCATGTTTGTCTTCTATTCTGGCAAGTCTCGTTTGCTTTTATAAAACGGTAAATAATGTGGTGATGGTAATGAAAAAAAAACGCGTTTATGATTATGAATAAGGGGGCGAATCTATATATATGTAGGGTGGATTGCACCAAATCGCTAGCCACCGTGAAATAGTTTGCGCTTTTTGTGTACAATAGATATTATATTTTGTATAGCTGCCCGCTATATAAGTTGGGTCCGTGGTTACAACCGGCCGAAAGTCCCGACTTTGCAATGGGCTGGCCGCCCATTACCATAGTAATTCACGCCGTTTTCTACTGCTCACTTTGATTACGACATTTACGGCAGACTTTAGGAGGTGCTTATTCATAAACATTAAATTATTACTTACCTACACTATTTATTAATAATAAATTAATTGTTAATAAATTGGGTAGCACTTTGACAGCCCATTTCGCTTGCATATTTTACTCTTAAAAACGCAATACCGTCAGTAAATCCAATATAGCCCAAAATTTAAACCAGGTGCCTATACTATTTTTTTTCACAGCAGCAATGTATGTATACATGCCTATGACAGTTATGTCACCCGCTTTTGAAATTATCCGTCAACGAGCATTTAACTAGAACGTGTCGTGTTACATTGCGGGCCAAATTAATTTAATATGGATATCTTTTTACTGTAAAATTTATCTAAATGAATTTACATATTATGTCCTATACTAACTCCCGTTAAGAAATTCTCCCGTATTAGATTTACATCCAGTACGCTGTTTATTTAGCCAAGCCACAGCGGCTAGTTGGTACTATAGTTAATTGACAACACTTACAGGTTCCAGTTCCTGTCTATCGATAAGTCTACGGAATTGCAGACAGAGGTATATGACCACCCCGGCGCGGGCGGCTTGGTTGTTCGTGGGCTTCATCAGGATGGCATCGGTTCCGTAGAAGTTGGAGTTGACCATGAGAGGGGACCTTCCTCTCAGGTAAACGTACTCCTCCCACCAATCGGAGACGTAGTTTGATGACCACCTATAAAAAAGAACTTAATCAATCTCCCGTAGGGCCGTGAATCTTGATAATGCGGTAACGTAATTAGTAGTTGCTCTAGTTTATGGCGCTACTATCAATCAACACGTATTAAGTATAACTATTTAGCAAACGCCCACATAGAGTATTCATATACCTTATTATGAGGCTCATAAAGTTCTCGACGATCAATGATCACTTCAATGTATTGGCGATAGTATACAAAATTACAAAAATAAAGTACGTAATAATTAGTATATCATATTTTAAAGACAGACTGCCTGCCTGCGACCACGGGTGTAACGTCATGCCCGAAACGTCAGGATACCTATAATTTAAAGTAAGTTTACGCGATTAAGACCCGATTGTCTTTAAAATATGAGTGATATTCGTGACAGTTTAAATCAATACTAATATTTCACTTTACTAAAATGGCAATTTATGATCATAAAAAGCGCAGTGCTAGCCATTTGCCTTATTAACTAAGTGTAAACACATTATGTCAATCCAAATAAAAAATAGAAATAGAGAAACTAATCTTAAAATGCATGTACCGCTTCTACTTTCTTACTATCTTTCTCGTACGTCGTGTACTCGTAAATACGCCGGAGCGGCCTTAGTGGGTCGTACGTGACTATTACGTATCTATTTAAGTAAGAAACAAATACAACTGTAGCATTATACATATACATATTGCAGATAAATATACATACTTCAATAAAATAGTTATTACCATGATTTCAGTATGAGATATCTCTGTAGTTTGACAGCGATCGTCTCTTCAAATTCTTTCGCTAATTTTTCCACCCGGCGATAATTCTCGTCATCTAACAAAGGTCGCACGCTGATCAAGTACTGCAAAGGAACGATAAAGAGGTAATCTGACAGTCAAATTATTAAGGGGCCACGAGGTTGTGGAAGCGTTGCGCAACGGGTTCCACAGTCCGTTCGCGGCTCTCGTTACGCTCATCTATTGTATGCGGAAATGAATGAAAACTCTCGACATTGGTCAGAATTGACCTTCATAAGAATCTAGGCAGTTTAGCTAGGCGGCATTTAATCGCGTACACAATTTGGTGTCAAATTAGGATAAAGCTTCTTATCAAAAGACGATCGTTTTGATAAAAGGCTAGGTACTTTAAAATATTCAACTCCAGGAGTTGATATGCGCACTGCCGAACAGGTACAAAAGGGACCAGAGGACGGAACATTGGTTTAGTGGTTCCCCTGCCAGCCGTCCTCAAAACAATGCATCCTCATTGAGCTCTGGCGACCTTACTCGCTAGCAGAGCAGGAAGACAACAATATGAGTATTCTATTGCTGTTTAGCTGTGTGGCTGTAAGGCAGAAATTTTCTATTTTTATTCTGCTATACATACCATAGAGAGAATTGTTTCTTTTTAGGGTTCCGTAGCCAAAATGGCAAAAACGGAACCCTTATAAATTCGTCATGTCCGTCTGTCACAGCCGATTTACTCGGAAACTATAAATGCTACAGTAACGAAATTTGGTAAGGATATGTGTTGTATGAACCGCTACAGGATTATGATACTAAATTGTAAAAAAAACCATTGGGGGCCTCTGCCCTCAGTGGGGGCCCTCCATACATGTGA
The DNA here is from genome assembly GCA_025490895.1 of Thaumatotibia leucotreta. Classification (NCBI taxonomy): domain Eukaryota; kingdom Metazoa; phylum Arthropoda; class Insecta; order Lepidoptera; family Tortricidae; genus Thaumatotibia; species Thaumatotibia leucotreta. Next base: position 46,792 of record JALPQI010003845.1, on the reverse strand, counting down.
CTGAGGGATAGAATTTTTTTTTTAGTTCGTATGTATATAAGCGTGTGGGGTATTAATAGAAAGGTCTTTGAAAATGATATGAAGGTTTATAAATCTAATTTTTATTTAAGCAAATCGTTTTCAAAATATCAGCTCTAAAAGTCTGTAATTTTTTTTTAAACATGGCGTCGGTTTTCATGAACAGGCTAAACAGCTAAATTCTGTTTTTTTGATTGTCGTATTTTTTATTTCATTGCATATGTTTGACAAAAGCACTATACATGCCTCGCCGTGAAATGGGCTTACCGGCTTCGTATCACAGTCCGGCCTAACTAGTTCGGCCATCCATACCTACTCAGCCGGTAAGCCCATCTTTCCCGGCGTCTGCAGTAATGTTGCAGTACTATTTTATTTGATTAGTTGGTCTTACCCTTTTCATAGTGTCTTTCACGCTGGGCAACGGCAATCTCGGCAGTGAGCCTTGGAAGCTGTAGAGCCGAGGCTTGTTCCAACCCGACAACACTTTCACCACACTAGCCCATAACTTAGTCTTTAACGATATCTTCGAACCGGGTACCCGGGACTCATACATCCAACCCTACAATAATACGATAGCTATTAAAATTACAAATAAATTTATCAAACAAATAATAACAAGATATTAATAGACGAATTTACCTTGTACATAAGGAGCAGCTTTAGCAAGTATCTCATAAGAAATATTACAGAAAGCCACATAGTGAGAGCGGCCAATAAACAAGCAATTACTTGCCACATCGTTGAGGAACTGAAAAGTAACTAAAATTAACGACCACAAAAGTAAAACTTGATTTAGATACCTAATGAGCATTTTACTTTGTTATCAAGTCCGTGTGTGTTTTGTAATATTTCCATAACACAACTCTCACATTTACAATGTCGTATTACTTATATTACAGTAAAATTTGTATTACAAACAGTGATGAAAGCATCTTACCCAGGTAGCACAGTAAGAGCTTTTTGTACTAAACCGAACGGAATATTAAAGCCTCCAAAGTGCGCTGCCGCAAGCAGGGTCCAAAGCACATACAGTGATTGCAAATGTCCAGGGTATACTCCATTAAGGACGCTGTTCTGTAAAGCAATAAAGAGGTCAACGTATAAGATAATAATTAAGTGAGCTGGAACAAAATCTACATTAATGGTAAGAAAATAGAAAAGTTTACTTTTAAGTACAAGTTATTAGATTACCGGTAGGTACGTCAGAAAATTTAGATGAAAGATGCTATTGAGAACGTTCATGAGTTTTATGACTAGAGTGTATTAAGTTTATGCCCTGAAAAATTGACGATCGCTTTATTTTACGTTTATTACAGTGTTACCTTGCCGTCTTTCATCAGATCAGCTCACCAAAAATCATAAAAATTGACCCTAAGCCAATAAATGCCTAAAAATAATACCTACTAGTCCATAAGATTATTCTCATTTTTGGAAACTTCTTTTCGACACATTACTAGGTCTAAGTCTGTTTGGATTATTGTAATATAATTGGGATGATGACTGTAGTTAAAATAAATTATTTAACATTATGTACAACATAATACACGAAGAAATTATTACGAAGATGTAGATTGCAGTATTTTTTGTACAGAAATTCTATTTAATAAATTGAAAAGAACTTAAAAGAGTAGGTCATTTGGCAGTACTCAAACGTGACGTCACTTTTGAGTATTTCATATAAAATTCCATAGTGGATGACCACTCGAGCTTTTCGAACTGTCAAAACGATCACGTTTTGACAGTTCGAAAAAAGATGCTGATTTGACTTGCCAGTCATCATGCCTATTGTCTGTTGTTACTTTTCCTAACTTCGACGATATTTTATAAAATCTCATCTTATACAATGTTTTCCTTGGTTAAATATTGATTTGTTTCGTAAATCAGCAAAATCTTTCGAAAACTGCCGTCCAGAATCCAGACGGAACTGTATTTTAATATGTATTTGTTTAATATAATTATAAGAGGTACATACACAGGAATTAAGGTATCCGGTGTATCTATTAAGGAACACCAACATACAAACTTAATAGGTACATACTAGCAGGGCCTTCTAAAGACATAACAATCAATTCTTGTAGTAGGGTTTTACCTTTGTAGTACGTTAAAAGTAAAGTCGACGTTGCCAAAATATTCGGTACAATGCTGACTATTTTACTGTTGTCTACTGTCTAGTTATATACAACGACCGGAATGTCGGTGCACTTTTGTTAGATTGTAATGAAATGCACATATAATTAACTGTTTGATGCCCTTGTATGTATAACAAGTGGAATATTTACGCGGTGAAGTAAAACCTGGCATTCCTTTAGATTGTAGGTTCCTAACATGATATCTAGCATAGCATGATTATATCGTTATACTATACGTATTATAAAATTCACTTAGTGGTTCCGTTTCTAGTAGTATGGTTTCGTTAAGCAAGATGTAGTGATATTATAAACATATTATAGCTACGACTATCGATCGACTCCAGGAATGAATCAAGAATATAATATCGTACGGTATATTAATAAATATCTATATAATATTTTGTGTGTGATACGTTTTACATTCATTTGTGATATAGACAAAAATAGATTCATTTTTAGCAGTTCGGCAGTGTCCATCTCTTTCGCACGTACAATATCGAGTGACATAGCTGTTTTCCTTTGTATATTTGAATTATTTATCCTAGGTCTTGAACTGTCCATACCTATTTCTTAGTTCTTTATATCGTAGCGAGATGCGTAGGTATTTCATTCCTTTATATCGCAAATGTGACGCAGGCAACGCAGCGATACTACAAACCACATAATATTAAGTTTATTTTCCGTTTACAACTTTACACAAATACCTAAAAATTAAATAAGCGTATCAGTCTGCCTATCTATTCGTCAATTCGGACATTTATAGTAAAAACGTCCCACTTTGTTGCTTACCATAAAGACAGAGTTGGCTTGTAATTAAACTTTATTGGGTGGGACTCTCTTATTACTTCAACTCTGCTCGGACTAACAAGTCTGTGTACAGTCAAGGGCATTAATATATATACATACACTTCTCCATACTGATCCCTTACAAATGTGTCTATATATTAATGCACTCGACTGTACTTATGTTTGTGTCAGAGTGGTTTTTCTTAGCCTACATCTACATAGTAACCGAGAAACCGAGGAGAAACCGAGGGATGTTATTTCGATCCCTAAAATCCCCATTATGTTAGGTACGTTAGGTTATTATGTTAGGTACTCTTAGGTATGTGGGAATAGAAAAATAAATATTTTAAACATAGATTACAATTATAGTAAATTTATATAAAGTTATTTTAAACTTTATATTTTATTATTACAGAATATTCTAGAATTACATTAAAACTAAATTTCTATTATACTTTCCAATAGATAACTGACAAAATGTTCTTGTTTGCATCAGTTGTAAGATATGACTACTGTTGTCAGATAAATTCATATGAGATAATAGCTTCCCTATTTATATATGTTTGTCACCTTTATTTTGTAGATAACAAAATAATGATAATATCGTCATATTAACACACCCTGAATTGAAATAATGAAAGATGAAAGGCTTTCTGTTTAAGAAGCCACATTTTATAACGGGTAACAATGTTAATATTAACAGATTTTTATGCAGGTGCTTTATTAATGCATTTGCTGCTGGAGGTGTGGCCAAGAAACAAACTTGAATGAAGATGAACATACATGCGCAATGTTGGCAGTGGTTCAGTAAAAAAAATTACAAGATTGAATATAAACTTACTTTGAATCGAGCCAAACGTTTCTTCCAGGACCGCAAACCTGACTCCCAAACTAGATACAGCACTTCCCGGTCAAAGTTGACATCCCACCCATCGTGTGTGATGGCAAATGAGAAAGCAACAGCTGAGTGAGCTTCTGCCATAGTGACTCTAGAACAAAAACACTATTTAATCAATATATCCAGACAACATATGTCTCAATAATTTCAGACAAAGCAAGATTGTTCTTTAGGTCAAGTCAATATTGTTAAAACATACATAAATAAATACAAAGAAAACATCTGTGACTAAGCTTGAGAAGAGATAGGTATTCATATTCATTACTCAAACGTTTCAACCTCATAAACATCAAAAGGTGGTCTACCAACCTATCCTGAATACTTTTGAATATACCTACATACTGCCATAAAATATTTAAAGCATGCATAGTAAATCTGTGTAGGTATGTTTACGTAGGTACATGTTATTTTGTAAAAACTATATTTAATGAATTGGTTATTATTAAGATCATTTCAATGCTTATTATAAGATAGAAAAAAATTGAAAGTATAGAAATAATTTTGGTATTTTAAGTATTGGGGTAGATAACAAAAAATGCATAAATTTGTACCTCTTACTACCTGCATCAAGTTAATTTGTAATCTTTGTAATGGATGAAGAAAATAAACGTAAACGTCAAGTTATATTTTACTTATTCTGTTGAAGATATTTGATAAGATCTTCCATAACGCTGGCAGTTGTAAAAAAAAGAATATATTGGAGCTTGGAGAAATCGTGAAGAGAGTTAGCATTCGCAAGGAACAGGATATAAATACGCGTTCGCAAATGGCCCACGCACGCACACTAGCCATGCTGGTGTCAAAGTCTAATCCGATCCCACCGTAGCACGGAGCGGTTTACGTAAAATTCAACGACTAAACAATTATTTATAATTTAATATTTTATTAGACTGACTATAACCATACAGTATAGAGAATTGTGGTAAGCCATTATTTTTGTTCCACGTTATCACGTCCAGGAAAGACCAAAATTTGTAGGTAATTCCGCAGTTCGGTTAGACTGATAAATTATATTAGTTAACAAGAGAAAATAAAAATTGTAGAAACCCACTTACCCGTTACACTATTTCACTAATATAATACGAACTAAAGAATTAATTTTGTAGTGGGATGAGACTACGCAGGTGAGGTACTGTAGCAGTAACAGTACCTGTTGGTTAAATATTTACACACAATTTTTTTGCATTCTGGTTCTTTAACATAACGATTCAAGCAAAAGTAACTTTCGAGTAATGTGTTTATATAAAACAAACTTTTAATAAACCATAAATAAATAAAAGTAAAAATAAGATAAGTCGGCCACTGTGTAGTTGTATAGACGCTACCACACACACCACACTATTTCACTTCACAGCAGGCAGCACAAAAATCAAAAAGTCACACGTAAAAACATTAGTCGACGTAGATACGGTACGGGTCAACAGAAAATATGTATTGAATGATAAGGCTACAAACACACTAGCAGCTGGTGTTGATAAGGTGCTTTACAGACATGAATGTGTTTACAGGGTCGCGTTTTATAAAGTTACAATTTACAATTTCGCTGTTTGCCTCTCTTTCTAGCCAATATGTGCGTGCGTTAGAGAGGCAAACAGCGAAATTGTAAATTGTAACTTTATAAAACGCGACCCAGACATTCAACTGATGAGTAGGTGAAAGGGTTGACATCCTTATAAAATGGTATAATCCTACATTCATGTATAATAACCGATGTACCCACATGGACATGTAGTAAAGAAAAATTAAATTTTTTGTGCCCTTACGGGTTGCGTCCATCGGCCTTTTTTTTTGTGTTCCCGCTTTTGACGTTTCTCTAACTTCACTTTGTACCTACTAAGGTTAGGTGTACAATGTAGGTAGAGGTACTATGAATGAATGAGAAATGTGAATCAAGTTCATAGCAGTTCATCTTCAATCTTGAATCTTCATTTATTTTCAATATTTTCATACTTTGTGTGTTTCATAGTTCGAAGCTTGCGTTGAAGAAACGTAGAAAGTTTTGTTTACTTACTGTTATAAACAATTATTATGTGCCTCCCATATGTATTAAACTCTGGTTTACCGACATTAGACAATCGCTATGTTATCACGGATATTTAATAGATCAAGAGAACATCTGTTTTTGCAGTTCATAATCCTTCTGCTAGCTGTTAGTGTTGTCTATTTATACCTGAACCATCTACAAGAAACCTATAAAACTGTCCAGTGGTCCGGAGAGAGATGTATATCAGAGTTAGCGTCAGTTAAATATCAATTAAGTGGTAATTAAAACTCTTGTATTTATTGAATAAAACAAGTGATACTTTGACCATCTGTCATTTTTTTATTTTTTGTTCACATTTTACAGTTGTCACTGATTACAAAAATCGAATAGATAAAATGTTAACTGACGCCCAGAAAGCGCATGACGCTGACAAGGAGAAGTTTAAGGACATTATGGAAAGTTGTATCGCCATGAAACAGCAAGCCACCATTTGCCAGGTATTCTAAAAGATTGTTAACTCTCTCGCCGCCAATGACTTGACATGAAATCGGAATTTTTAGTGCCGCACATGCCACAACACTCATATCAAGTGATATCCATTCCCCACCCTTGACTTGAGAGTTGGGATGTACTAGCAATAGTGTTAAAGCAACTTACTAGATTATATTCAGAAACGCTTCTGAATATAATCTAGTAAGTACTACTACGCAGTATGTGACCAAGCACAGCAAGATCAATGGATTTTAGGATATTAGTATACAGATAAAGGTCTTAAATGAAGTGAGTCTTAATGACTAAATGTATTAAAATAGAGATAGATTGATTACTATATGAAATTAAAAAGGTTTTATTTTTTCCAGAGCCAGTTTGAGGATCTGCAATTGGAATGTAAAAAAGTCAGAGAAGACTATGATAAGATTTCTAAATCTAGTAAATTAAATATTGGCAGATAACCTTTACAAGTACTTTGATGTACAACTTTACAAGTACTCTACTGTACTTTGATTTATTGTTCCCCCGTAAGCATAAACACAGTAACTAGTTTTAAAATGTTAATTAATACCAGAACATAATTTGCAGTTGAATAAAGTAAACAATTGATTGACACTTTTCAAAACTAGTTACAGTCTGGCAAAAAAGAGTAGAAATTAAAAAGTAGCAACATCATACTGTTGTCCCTTTCAAATCAATATGCGTGAGAAAACGGGATGACACTACAATGTTGGCATTTTTTAATTTCTACTGTTTTTTGCCAGACTATACTGTGTTTATGGTTACGGGAGCAGTATTAATACAAACTCTAAATCCTTCCTTTAATATGTTTGGAACAGCAATCTCAATTAATAAACTTGTTAACATGGTTGAAGACATTAGTGATCATATTATTATATCATTGCTATATTATCCAATCCAACCATGATTAGAATGGGATTCGAAAATACTGTTTAGACAAGAGTGTATAAGTAAATCTGGGATATATTCATATTATATTTGTAGTTTAAGTGCAGACAATGGATTCCGGTTTGATATTATTTCCAAAGAAATAAAGCACTATATGTGCATATAACTGTTAGTTTGTTTTGTGTGCCTATGTGCCAAATACTATGTAATTATTGCTGGTCCAAACATTTTGCCTAGATTTTAAGAGTTTAAAGGTATTTATTCAACGGGATTCACGTTTGTTTCACATTCACAGTTGTACATGCCACTGAATACCAGTCACAGTACGAAAGAATTGTTGCTCATATAGTAGGTGATAGTACCTAGTATGTAATCAATGTAATCATTTGTGTATATGTTGAAAACCCTTTAAAATACAATACCTACCACCCTCTTGGACATAGATGAGCAGTAAGATAGGACAGACTGAAGTAAAGAAAACCTCTTTAATGTGCTCAACTGCTCATTTAATATTTTTTGTTGCTAGATTAATTTGTCTAGACATTTGGACCCGGAATTCTCCTATCTAGATGATAAGAGAATTAAAAAGTTATCTTCAGTAGTCTTATATAATTTATCTACGAGTCATAATATAAACAAAAATCATATCTGAGTACTACATGTATCTTATCAATTGCCTTGACTGCATTTATCTTTACATGTCAGAATTGTTAGATGTTTAAGTTCATACATTACAATCCATCCACGTACAAGCAAAGCAACGTAAAAGTTGCATAACAAAGTTGCGATTTAAATTATTCCGAAGGCATGTCCGCGCGGCTCTAAACAAAATACTGACAAAAATAATAGAACTAGTTTCGCGCCGCGATTTACTTACGAGAGTGGGGTAGGCCTTTAACTTTATGGCAGGCGTGGCGTGAATGAAGTGTTTCAGTTTCCAGTGTTTTCACTTACAGCTTGACCCTACTTATTTTCAGCTAAAACGAAAATGCTACTTCCCGTGGGTGTCGCAAAACTCGGCAGTAGTGTCATAGTGGACTCGCAACTACTACCGCAAATCGATTATGGGCAATTACCTCCTATTGCGACACCCACTTAGGCAATAGTAGAGGCTTTCGTCCAGCGTCCTCCATCCTCTATGTCTCTACCATGAGCATAACTTACTGCGAGCATGAGCGTAATTTACTTTCTGGCCATCGTGTTCGTATTCACGTGAACCAATGTGCGTGATAATAGAAAGTAATTTATTCAGTCGGTACGGTACAGTTATACGGTAATGCGGTAAGCTCACACCGCCAGCTCAAGGTAAGGAGTAAGGACACCGGGTAACGCGGCAGTGCAATGGGAGTGTGTGTGGTGGTTATTTGATAAGTAAGTATCCAAGCAGGTGTAGGTATGGTTCAAGTAAACTCAAAACCTCAATAAATACTTTTTATTAATAAAGAATATTCGTACAAATTCGTTTTATTCTTATTTCTGTAAGTGTGTTGTCCGTAACTCTTATAAATTAATTAAGTTCTTAAACTATAGTTAAATCCGCAATCGTGAGATGGCAGCACTGTTCTAACCTCGCACTCTACGAAATTCGATCGGTACACAAAACGTGATTGGTTGATTTCTTAAGGTGCGTTCAAACTAAAAGAGCATTCGCTGTTCTAACCTCCCACTCTACGAAATTCGATCGGTACACAAAACGTGATTGGTTGATTTCGTAGAACGGGCGCTAGAACAGCGAATGCTCTTTTGGTTTAAACGCACCTTTAGAACGGGCGCTAGAACAGCGAATGCTCTTTTGGTTTCTAAATTCACCTTTACCACGAACATCGAATCGAAGTTCGTCAATTTCCGCATAAAGGAATAAATAAATCAATTTATATTGTGGATTTTTTTACTACTGCGAGCGCTATCTAATGGACTAATGTGAGGCATATTACCATACCTGGGATAACTGGGGGCAAGTTATAGGGATTTGATATCGATTAAAAAGATGTCAATATAATAATACTAAAAGATGTGCTTATTGAACATTCTCGATTACAGTACAGAGGTTCCATGTCATATCTGATATCGGGCCTCTTCAGATAGGTAGTAAAAACTAGCATGCAGATGTCATTTTAATCAAAATGACAATTTAAATATTGATATTTTAATATTAATTGTATATTTTGAAAACTATTTTAAAATAAACGCGTAACTATCCCTTTAAATTTATTTTTTATTTTAATTGAATAGTAAGTACCTAATATTTATTTATGCCGAATAACATTTTGATGTTGTCATTCACAGTAACATCGATATATTTTTAGTCGATAAAATATTTTGCTACATCACTTTCGTATAAATGCCCCGAGTTATCCCAGGTATGCATATTACGCATCTCTGAAATATTTCTACTCACGCTTGATAGATGTCGCTACGAAACAAAACTAGCAAAATTTCATTCTATTCCTTAATCTGAGGCAAAATTAGCTGTATGATGTACAGACATTGTTCAATAGTAGAGGAACGCGATATAGTGAAAGCTGGTACTGGTTCTATCCGATGAAAAAAATTATTACATGTACTTAGATGGTAACAGTCACGTTCAATAAGTCTACATTTTAGTATTATATTTTTTTTAGGTACAAGAGAGTCAAATCGTTAAGTTGAATTTGTTGAGCTGGCTGCACAGGTCACTGTTTTCTATACAAAGTTGTATATTATCATGTACTTAATATAATATATTAACTATGTACTGTGGGTGTATACGACCGGGGGCCCGTTTCTCGAAAGCTTGTCACTTGTAATACAAGTGGAAGTCTCTTTTTGACATTATTATTTAGATAAGGACTTCCGCTTGTATTACAAGTTACAAGCTTTCGAGAAATAGGCCCCGGATGTGAGGAAATGTCAGTAAAAGATTACTAGACAGATAGATAGGTACCTACACGGTGTTTTCACTTAGTTGAAGTAGTGAATTTGATGTACTCATGACGTCATCGGATATGCTTCCGGAAATTAACGTTAGAGGGCGTTGATATCAATTTCAAGATCTTGTGTTATCTGTACAGCCACTATTTTCTTTTCCGTTACGCGCAGTTAACAAAACGAAAGAAATAACAAAGTATTCGTTTTTTTTCATTACTTGGCTCTCAAAATATTTTTGTTTCATACATAGAGAAATGTAATATTAATTTAGCTATACTTGTATTTTTACTTTTGTCCAATTTGAATTCTTTAGCTACAAATATTTTAGATGCATTAAAAAAATATATTGAATGAACGGAATGTTTTTGCAAGGTCGGCCATAATTAAATTTTCGCTTTGGTTGTCTTCGATGCTTGAACTGGAAGTGCATCGAAACGATATTATTTTAGTGATTTCATACAACGACTGTGCTTGTTCTGGACTCCTATAATTGTGCTTTTCCATGTATGTACTGTACATGGATTGGATTTTTGTAAAAATGGTGCGATGCGGTTAAATGTGTTGTTTGCCTAATTGTGGTAAAATGCGTGAGCATTTTAATGTTACTCAAAACGCACATATATGCAAATTGGAAGCCATTCGCAAAAACCGTTTCAAGATGGAAATGTCCCACGAGCTCCGTTCGCCGACATTAGAAAACTGTGCAATGCGGCTACTGTTTTTTTAATTCGACTTCAATCAAACTGATAGCAAATAATATACAGATGCTTAATAAGTTAGTACCTAAAAACTTTATGGATAAGGCTAGTGTAAAAATAAAACTTGAAAGTGACATATTTTTTTTGTTTTATTGTTTCTCGATCCTAGTTCGGGCGAACAGAACTAGGTCACATAATGTGTGAACTTCTTCAGCTGATTCCAAATGAGAAATGCGTGGCAAGTTCACACTTGATGTGATCTGGTTTTGTTTGTCCATTATTTCAAAGGTTACCAATCTACAAAGCTATATATATCGCCGCCCCCGGCGAATAAAATGATAACTGCAAAAACCTAATTTTTCAGGAGAAAATAAAAACATGTTTTTGTCGTTAACTTCGTTAATACTAAACGTATGCAAATTATGTAAAGTTCTAACGATAGCTAATTTTTGTAGCATTCTGAAAAAATAGCGTAACCTCTTCTTAAACATACCTAAAAAAAGTTATTTCAAAAACAAAAAGTTAGTCAAAATTTACCATCATCAAGGATATAATAATATCGATTATCATTTTATTCACATTGCGGCTACGCCAACACCAAATATTGCACCATCATGTTACAATTTTATTCAGAGGGTGACCAGGGTGCAAGCTAGTGAGTATAATACTACAATATCACATTATTCCGGTAAATTTAGTGTTAATCTTTTTGAAAAAAGGCTTTTAATCTAGATTAAAAATGAAACTGTAATATGGTAATCAGCATTAATTTTATTGAACAAGAAAATTGAAATAGTTAAACTTAAACCTAATAAGTAAATTGGCAGAATGATTATTATAATTAATTACTTACCATTACTAAAATTTTATTTTTGTGATCGGGTGTCTCCTCAATTTTTCTAACATTATTTGATATAGCCATAAGACGTGAAGTCCTTTGTTTATACATTTTGCAGTAAATCCACTTATAAATAAGTTATATATCAGAAATTACCGCCCAAGTGCAAGTCGGACTCGCGCGCCAAGGGTTCACTACCATTATCAATTTATCATAAAATAATAAATTAGAGGTAAAAAAATGTTTTTAAAGACAAGCTTTTATAGTAAAAACCATGACATTCATAAAATCCACGGTTTTGTAAGCCTTACCTAACGAAGTAACGAAGTAAGAAGTCGTCAGCAAAAGTATGATATACCTATATATCAACAAACATTATCCATAAGAAGTTTATTTACATTCTTTCCAAATTAAAATTTTGTCGGAGTCGAGGCCAAAAAAATTGTGCGACTAGCTTTCAATCTGGATATAGTATAGATAAACTGCTTATGGATAATGTTTGTTTACACATAAGTACATATATGTATCATACTTTTGCTGATGACACATCTATTGATCAGCTAAACTCAACCCTTTTGTAGTTCATTACTTGTAATATATTATTCCCCAGTCTATCCATTTCAATGAACGCTTCATTGTTGTAAGGTCTCTTTTCAGTTAATTTGTGCAATCTAATTCTTCAATCTGTAGACTGTCTAAAGAATGAACTCTACTCAGAGCTTCTTAGTTATGCTTGTCCAGCAGCGAAACATTTCGAACCTAAATAAACCACGGCATGATCGACTGCACTTCCCTGCATCTTATGAACTGTTGACGCCCAGCATAATACCACAGGTAACATTCTTCGTTCCACTGTGCCGTGACTTTTGATCTGGAACTGCACTGATATGGGTTCTATAATATGAATTGGAATACCATTTCCGTTCGATCGCATTCCCGAATTTTATTCGAACTAATGGAATATGTGTCAGAAGAGTAAGAGAAACGACATTAAAATTCAAATAAACCTGCCTTGGAATACGATTATGCTTGAAGGCTTACCGAAAATGTTATATTTAGAGCATCTGTTTCTGTCAATCCTAGGAAGACGTCATCGATGACCGATGCATTTGAGAAAGTATATCGCTAACTAATATTTATATCTTTGGATGCTCCGGGCCTTCGGCCCTGTGCAAGGCTCGGCCTTCGTCCTTCGCAGGTGGCCTATGGCCATCCGTTTCGTTTTCATGTTACGCTATTTCATTGTGTAGCATGGTAGTGCTGGTCTCTGGCAGCTCGGCCTTCAGCCTCGCGAGCTGTAGCGCCTTGTGCAATCGCTTCGTGCCTTCGTCCTTCGCAAGGGCCAGCTGTCGGGCCAGTTGCCCTCCGATTTGTTTTAGAGAAACACTCTTCCGTCTCGTAGCCTGGAAGCACTGGGTTTATAGGGCCTGCGGCCCTCAGCTTCGTTTTCATGTTACATTATTCCATTAGTAGCATGATAGCGCTAAGCTCTGGCCTACAACCCTCTGATTCGCTTGTTTAGTCGGTCCAAAAGAAGGCAATCGTTAATAGCTACATATTATAGTATTGTTCCCAAAGCTACGGAAGCATACAAAATTGCAGCGCACCGACTTAGACTGGCAGAGACTTAGATTGAGTGGTTCGCGTAGGGCGAGCTGTAGGGCCTGCGGCCCTCCGGCTCATAGACTGTCAGCGTGAGTGGTTCCTGTAGGGCGAGCTGTCGGGCCTTCGGTCCCCCGGCTGATAGACTGACAGCGTGAGTAGTTCGCGTAGGGCGAGCTGTAGGTCCTGCGGCCCTCCAGCACATGGACTGACAACGTGAGTGGTTTGCGTAGGGCGAGCTGTAGGGCCTGCGGCCCTGCGGCTCATAGACTGTCGGCGTGAGTGGTTCCCGTAGGGCGAGCTGTCGGGCCTGCGGTCCTCCGGCTGATAGACTGACAACGTGAGTGGTTCGCGTAGGCCGAGCTGTAGGGCCTGCGGCCCTCCGGCTCATAGACTGTCAGCGTGAGTGGTTCCCGTAGGGCGAGCTGTCGGGCCTTCGGTCCTCCGGCTGATAGACTGACAGCGTGAGTGGTTCACGTAGGGCGAGCTGTAGGGCCTGCGGCCCTGTAGCTCATGGACTGACAACGTGAGTGGCTCGCGTAGGGCGAGCTGTAGGGCCTGCGGCCCTCGGCTCATAGACTGTCAGCGTGAGTGGTTCCCGTAGGGCGAGCTGTCGGGCCTGCGGTCCTCCGGCTGATAGACTGACAGCGTGAGTGGTTCGCGTAGGGCGAGCTGTAGGGCCTGCGGCCCTCCGGCTCATAGACTGTCAGCGTGAGTGGTTCCCGTAGGGCGAGCTGTCGGGCCTTCGGTCCTCCGGCTGATAGACTGACAGCGTGAGTGGTTCGCGTAGGGCGAGCTGTAGGGCCTGCGGCCCTCCGGCTCATAGACTGTCAGCGTGAATGGTTCCCGTAGGGCGAGCTGTCGGGCCTGCGGTCCTCCGGCTGATAGACTGACAGCGTGAGTGGTTCGCGTAAGGCTAGCCGTCGGGCCTGCGGCCCTCCGGCTGATAAACTGACAGCGTGAGTGGTTCGCGTAGGGTGAGCCATCGCGCTGAACGCACTGATTCGTTTCTCATTTAGTACACAAACATTACTAGGTACGTTTTAGGAATTTCCCACGGTACTGTATCTGCCATTTCAATTTTTGATTGTCAAACGTATGTAAATGAAAAGGAAGATAATACGTTTTAATGTTTCGCACAAATAGATAATCGTTACTAAAGGACAATATTCGAACAGACAGAAGATTTTTAATACGAGAATAAAATGATAACTGCCTGATGTCTTTTTGTTGTAGAATGATTTTCACGCGAATATCATGATACGAGCGTTTATAGCGTAAGGTCTAATAATAATTTTTGATATTATCCTCATAGACGTTTATTCTGGCAATTTAAGAGATCAATAAAATCAAAGAATAACATTGCATTTTTTTTTATCTCCATAAATAACAGAATAAAAATTACGAAAAAAATTCAACAGATGCATTAGCACCCACAGATTTCAAATATGACATAACACTAAAACCATGGTAATGGCAGTTATCTTAGTATTCGCCGGGGGCGGCGATATACCTATACATATATATGTGTATATATATATATATATATATGTGTATATATATGAGAAAAGTTGCCGGGAATCATCAATAGATGGCGCTGCAAGCAAAAACCTTGACTGATAACTCTATACACTACTATTCAATATACTCTATGGGTACCTAGTTTAGTAACTTCCCCAATGTCCCCCTACAAAAGGCCGGCGGCGACACTGAAGTAAGTATTAAAAAATAAAACTTCATTGTTTAAAAACAATCCATTTTATTCGTTTTTAACCAACTTCAAAAAGGAGGAGGTTAACAATTCGTCGAAATCTTTTTTTTTTTTTTTATGTATGTTCCCCGATTACTCGAAGACGCGTGGACCGATTTCAAATATTCTTTTTTTGTTTGAAAGGGTATACCTTCTAGTTGGTCCCATTGTCACCGAATCCAGATCTGATGATGGGATCCTGGAGAAATCGAGGGAACTCTTCAAATGTTGTAGGCACACATGACATTTTTCATTTATTTTCGAAGACTAATCAAGTATTTGCATCTAGTCATGAACATCTTAAGTTCGTGATCTGATGATGGAAGGTACAACTCTTTAGCAATTAGGAGTTGGGGGATAATTCTTTAAGTATAACATATTTCATGTATTTTGGAAGCTATTTGAGTATTTGCCTTTAGGTGGTCATCCTTTCATGTTGGTGAGCTGATGATGTAAGGTACAACTCCTTGGAGATTAGGAGTTGGGGGATAATTCTTTAAATATAACATATTTCATATATTTTGGAGGCTATTCGAGTATTTGCCTTTAGGTGGTCATAGTCATGTTGGTGAGCTGATGAGGAAAGGAATAACTTCTTAACGATTAGGGGTTGGAGGATCATTCTTTGTATATATAACAAATGTCATATATTTTCGAGATATATTCAAGTGTTTGCTTAGTAGTTATGACATGTCGGTTAGCGGTTAGTGATTCTTTAAATAATATTGGCATGCTAAGTCTGTTACCTTTGAAATTGTTTTTGTATTCATATAAGTTCGCCAGTTCAGGTTTTATGGCCTACTACAGTGCAGTACATTCTAATTATAAGTATTTAGAGCATACTGAATAACGATTTTATATTTACACTACTAAAAAGCAAAAAATAAAATATTTTAAAAATAAAAATAAAACCGCCTTCAAAAATTCGCCCGAACTAAAAAGTTTAAAATAATTTTGGTTCCTACTTCTTAGGATTTCCTACCCAAACCTTTAAACCTTTTACCCTATTCATTGAAATAAAACATTATGGCTAGGTACCCTACAGATTTCTTAGAAGTCGGTGCCAAGCCAAATATGTTCACTTTGCGAGTACTTATATGTATTTGATAGAGCTTTGTAATATACTGTCACTCCGGTTATGCTTTCATGAAAATGACTGAGGCAGACCATTCTGTTGATAAAAGCGTAATCGGAGTGACAGTAAGTTACAAAGCTCTATCTAATATATACCTATGAACGTATTCGGCTTGGCACCGACTTCTAAGAAATCTGTAGGGTACCTAGCCATAATGTTTTATTTCAATGAATAGGGTAAAAGGTTTAAAGGTTTGGGTAGGAAATCCTAAGAAGTAGGAACCAAAATTATTTTAAACTTTTTAGTTCGGGCGAATTTTTGAAGGCGGTTTTATTTTTATTTTTAAAATATTTTAGATATCATGTTTCTTAGTAACATTTACTAGTTAATAATAGCTACACAATCGATATCCAAAGAAAAGATGAGCATTTCTCAAAAAGTTTGTACAGCCTGGCAAAAAGAATAGAAATTAAAAAGTGGCAACATTGTAGTGTTTCCCGTTTTCTCACGCATATTGATTTGATAGGGACGACACTACGATGTTGCTACTTTTTAATTTCTACTCTTTTTTGCCAAGCTGTACATTTGGAACACGGCTTAGATTTTGATAAAAAGTGGAGGGCTGGTAGAGATGCTGAGCAAGATCATATGCATAAATAACGAAATTTTATATTTGAAAAAGTCCAGGTTCGATTCCTGAGCCGAGTATGTATTTTTGCGAGCGTATGAAAGCTGTTTTTCTTTTTATTAAAATCAATGTCATGGTTCCTAACATAAGATTTCGCTGGGTCGCGTTTTATAAAGTTACAATTTACAATTTCGCTGTTTGCCTCTCTAACGCACGCACTAATTGGCTAGAAAGAGAGGCAAACAGCGAAATTGTAAATTGTAACTTTATAAAACGCGACCCTGTTATGGTTTCCAAGAACTTCACCCATTCGGATTGATCAGCCAGTATAAGGCCGGCCTAATACATTAAATAGGTAACTGTTCTATGTTTAGGGTTTGCACATATCAAATTTGATGGTTCCACGCTTTCACGACAAGCATTCTACATCATCTATACAGCAGACAAGCAATCATTATCACAAATGGAAAATTCTCCTAAGCTAACGCCGCTAACCAAATACAACTTGTTAGACTGATTACCGACTATTATAAACACGGACGGAAAGGTACAATGGGCTCGCAAGCTGTAGTTGTCAAGCTACGAGCCCCGATGCAGTGGAGTTCGTCTAGTTCGAAACAATTTTTACAAATTTTTGAATATTTTTAAAAATGATTACATTATGCTAATGATAAATTGTATGAACGTTAGTCATGGTTAATGTACTACATTTCAAGAGACACAAAAATCTGAAGTACGCTTTTGTTGTTTAATAAATCGATTTTAACAAACCAGTGTCTAAATTATATTTTCGTTCACCACCGTAATTCCGCGCTTATAAGCTTGACGCAAAATTCGCAGTGCATCAGGTGTACCATGTCGTCTTTAATATTAATGGCGTTCTTTACATTCATTGATTATTTACAAAATTAAAAATTGAGGAAAAAATTAAAAAAAATACCTCTCGTAAAATATGTAGTTTTTTTTAAATTCTGATTTATTAAGTCCAAATATTTTATACTACTATTGAATTTTTTTTCACATACATGTTTTTTAATATATTTATTTTCAAAACTACAATTTATGTACATACATTAAATCTAACTAATCTACTTAACCTAACCTATACTATATCTAAGATTGGCCCTTGTGGCATTGTACCGAGGATGCTGGCGGCATTTCCTCGCTGTATCGCAATACTGATGCGTTGTGCGAGGAAGTCGCCAGCTCTTCGGTCTCTAGTTACATCAACCAGACGTTTCGCGATCTCAGCAAATTGAATATTGAAACTATTGAATAGTGAAGGTATTGTCTCTAAACCTTTTCCCCCGGATGACCGGGATAATCTCGAAAAACTGTCTAACTGGACGAGAACATATGCATCGGGGCTCGTATATCCATGTTGTCAAGTAATGGATACGTCAGGTTTTACTCGATACGTAAGCATTCTATCGCTGATGATTTATTGAAGCGCGATGGACTGCATGCATTTCGTGTCGAGTAAACCCTAACGTAACCGTTACTTGACAACAGGGTCGCGTTTTATAATAAAGTTACATTTTACAATTTCGCTGTTTGCCTCTCTAACGCATCACGTATTGGCTAGAAAGAGAAGCAACCAGCAAAATTGTAAATTGATCCCGCTCGTACTTTCTTTCGCGTGCGAGCGTGCTGGCTAGAAAGTAAAAAGGTACGTACTGTCCAATGTGGCTGGTGAATTGCATATTTCTGAAAAGCCTACGAATGTTCTACGGCCCTACCGCGAAAAAAGAAATTCGTAAATTTTGAGGATTTGTCTCATTCACTCTAATGACGCCTTCGTTTGAGTGACAGGGAAAAACTCTCGAAATTTACGAATTTCGATTTACGCAGTAGTAGGCCAGCGCCGGCTTAATGGCAAAACCAATTATTTCGGTAAAACATCTTTTAGCAAATACTATTCTATGTCATTGGCATAAAATACGATTTTCAAAACCAACTTCAAGGAAATAGTCCGTTCTGCCTTTAACCCGACGATATGTGTATTTAATAGGTGCATGAGGACTGGCACATCTTTTTTCGAACTGTCAAAACTATCGCTACTACGAAGTTTTACATGAAATACCTACACGAAAGGGGTATCACGTTTGTATACCGTATACATATACCTACTTACTGCCAAATTATCTACTCTTTTAAGGGAAAGGTAGATTTAAGTAAATATAAATTTTGTGTCCCGTCCCGTGTTAAATTTTGTGTACCTAACAACTTTAGGCCGGGCCGTGAAAAAAGGCGACAAATTCAAATCTACATTTTTTAATTTGCCGCCTTAAATTCTTTTACTGCCAAAGGTTATTGGACAGAGTAGGTACAGTCGAGTGCATTAATATATAGACACATTTGTAAGGGATCAGTATGTAGAAGTGTATATATATATTAATGCCCTTGACTGTACCTATACTATACATATAGTTTGTATGACTAACTTTCGTAACACAATTGACGCGCTCGTGATTTTTGTTTTGATTAAGGCCTTAAGGATATACCTAAATTTTTTTCAAATCGACCCTTACATTCTGCCAAAGGGGATTGGGTATTTTTGTATGGACTAGTGGCGTCATTTTTTTTTTCAGCGGCCATCGTTTATATTACTACTATTTTGTAGTGCTACATTAGACTAGCTTATTTACAAAATAAGTTTTGCCGTAAGTAATATCGGAGCCAAGATATGGGCCTTCAAACAATGTTATTGTTTGAATATACCTAACTAAGCAGGTTTAGGAGACAGCTTACATGACTACAGGCTTATTTAACTCGATAATACTACTAACAAAGATACAAGGATATTGCCCTTAAAGTATAATAGTTAATTTAACCGATTTAAAAAAAGAAGATCTTAGGTAGGTATATGAAAATGCAACTGTATTTTCTTATGTGATTTCTATGCTGTCTGTTTAGTGAACATTAAAAATGTTGCAAAATGGTTTCAATAGACGGTTCACCCTCTGACTACACCATAAGGAAACACAGGTGTGGTGTGATGCACACATGCAAAATGTTTTGATATGTTTCCAAGTAGGAATTGTACCTAATTAGATTATTTTTAGATTGGAATTGTTACTAATGCTTTCTTATGTATACAACACAACATATGTGATATTATTTGGGATAAGGGGCCTTATTGTCGATGGCTCTTACGTCCGGTGACGTTGTATTAGGTACCTACCCGAAAACATACGATTCGCTTGTCTACATTTATTTATATACCTGAAAAAACACGTATAAAGTGTAAAAATATGAATACTTTTATTTGTTGTTTAAAATGCGACATAAAACCTTTGACATAATTGCGTTCAATAGAACGTTCATCGACATCCGTCACAAAATCGCCGTGTTAAAAAAAGGAACTATCTCTAAATAATCATTGACCGAAAAAGAACCTTATGTCCAAGGTTGCCTTATGAGTTAAGGTTAGGTTTTACGTGGCATACACATACACAATAGTAGTTTTAACTCATTCCGATGCATTTCAAAAATAAATGTGAGTCTTTACTATAAAACTTTAAAGTATGATATCTCGGCTCCGATATAATTTAGCTATATGCACTCCATAATAAAATAAGTTTATTTTAAATTGCTCTTTTAAAATTTACCACTTTCATGAGTGGCCGCCAAAATTTAAAAACGACGCCAACTTTACCCAAACCCCTTTGTTAAACTGAAGTTCTGTACAAACATTTCTGTATTGTACAATATTAGTAATCATTTCTTCGTGTATTATGTCGAGCATAATTTGAAATAATTTATCTCCATCCCTACTACTGTATCTTGAAATAAGTTTTTTCAACGTCCTACCAACCTAATAAAATTATTATGTCTAATAATGAAAATGCTGACGCGCGGTCTGCAGCGGAAGAGCGCTAATTCTTAACCTTAATCTCTCGCACAATGTTTTTTACAACACCGACAAATCCCGGTCATCCCCTTTTTTGTTTACATAGGCTAAACAAATTTCATTCCGCACATTTGCCTGAGTCAACACCCGACGTTACGACTTCCGATGTGTGATAATTACTTGACTTGATAAATGACGTCAAATAAATAGGTACTGTACCTATAGATATTTTATTGTAGAACAGCGCAGCGGCTCTACCACGAAAAACGGTAAATTTCGAGAATTTGTCTCTCTCACTCTAATGACGACTTCGTTTGAGTGAGAAGAAAAATCCTCGAAATTTCCGAATTTGGATTTTCGCGGTAGTAAGGCAGTTTTTAAATCGGCATTGTGTTCAAGAATTTTTTTCATGTTACCAAGGTTCGCTGTGATACCTACCTATCTCCATAACTGCGGACTAAGTCCAGTCGCCATCACACCGCGGCCACGATATCGGTCTAACGGCCCGGCCACGACATTGGTCTAAGGCGACCAGCGGCGAGCTAATCCATGAGTGGGAGCGGGATGCCGATATGGGTGCGAGAGGGAGCACCATACGTTTTCCGCTAAGCCGGTCGCCTTAGACCGATGTCGTGGCGACCGGCTTAGCGGAAAACGTATGGTGCTCCCTCTCGTACCCATATCGGCATCCCGCTCCAACTCATGGATTCCGGAGCACTAAAAATATCTGAACACGCCTCTATCTTTATGGTAAAAAAGACGTGTTCAGGTAATTTTGAACTGCGGCCGCTACGATAAATCTGATGGCGACTGTACTTATTACGCGATCGCTCTGGCCTTTTTTACCTACATACCTACTTCATTATTGTAAGTAGTAATACAGTATTGCTTGATAGGAATATGAACATAATTAATAATTATGTCAACAGTGTTACAGTCAAGAGCGACTGAAGTGAAGCTATCAATTTCGACGAAAATTATTTTGTGTGTTCATTCTTTTATGTGACATAGGTAAGTTCTGTTACATGATAGGTCACATTTTCAGCCGATTTTCACGTTGTTTATGTTAAACGTGATCTTGCCCATAATATTCAAGCAAGTGCATAATGTATGACAAAAAAACCGAAAAGGAATTTTGTTATATTTCGTGCATGACATAGAGATAACTCTGAAAAGTTGGATAGGCCGGATATCAACTTTGATTAGACCTTAGAAGTAAAGAGCCGGACACACAGCAACAGTGGCGAGTCTATATTAATTCGCATAATTTATTACGCATACTTCAAATTGGCATAGCGTTGTTAAGCATACTATTTAAGTGGCATAAGCATAATTTCGCATAAATGATTACGCATAATGTATTTACGTATAACGTAAACTATCATAACGATGATTTGGAATAATTAGGATGAGTATAATACTAATTGGTATACCTAATGAAAGGTATAAAATATAATATACAGGGTGTTTGTTATGTCGTTAGCCAAATTTGGATATGTCATTCGCGATCACCAGTACACAACATTTTTGAAAAAAAAGTGACACTTTTTTTAGTTTTTTTTTTCCGTTTTTTTATCCGGCAAAAACATAATTTGTGGTCACTAGGCAAGTTTGTTTCAATCCGTGCGATTCGATGGCAGACAAAATGGTAGCAGGTTTGAGTAGTCAAGTCTTAGCCAATCAGGAGTTCATCACAAGCACCGATCAGCCGACGTCACTCACCCCACCATCGGCACTAAACAATGAATAAAATGTCCTAACTACATGCACACACGATTGTTATTTGATTAAAACTGCCCAAGCGCATACCTACCTGTACCTGCTCGTCGTCATCAACAATTCAATTTGCTTAGAGAGTGCATTAGAATCGATATCTGAGGTAAAGCAGTACGCGTTTGTATGACGGAACATTTAAGTTACTCCGTTCTTGAGGTAAAATTATGCTGGCTCGGCTGATCGCAAGATGCCATGTGCCATTTGTACAGCACTCTGTAAACAAAGAAGGAGTGCGCTTGCGTGAACGCACTCGAGTCAAACTACCCTCAGATCGGCGCGCAACTCAAAATACCCTCATTATTAGTACTGTATGCGATAGACTGATAATGCTGTCTCGTGAGATTTACCTGCAAGTTAAGCTCCACCTCCATTCCCCACCACGCGTAGGAAACTTGTTACGTACGTTATAACGCATTGAATTAGTTACCTTATGCGGGTTAATTAAAGTTGCAAACTCAAACACCCTTTCCAATCTGATTTGGCAGTTATGAGATGGCGGGGCAGTACGCAAAGTAAGCAAGTGATCATAGTGACCAAACAATCCTTAGATAATGGGATTTAAAAAAAAATCTATAACAAAAAGGATAATGAAAAATGGATTATTTTTGTTTTACCAAATATTTTTTTACGCCTTTACCCAACACATATTGCAATATGGCTAATGATATAAAAAACACCCTGTATAAAACAATAATGACAGATCATAGATTGCGTAGCGAAACCGATACTATATACCTAATATTTTTGCCAAGTTACTGTCGATTAGTACGTATTAATAATATTATTATATACTATATATTGCTTCCAATTTAAAACTAGTTCAGCCTTTTTTTATACTTGTGCGTTGTGCGTAGGTATAACAGTTAATGTTTAGGTCTTGACATATTTTATTGACTGACATACATGTATATCTACTTATATTTTTATAGTAAATATTGATTATAATTTAATTTTAATTATTACACACATTTTTACCATAGCAATTTAAAATGTTCATAAATACGGCGTGTGTATTTTATACGGGATACAGTTATCGTTTTGTGATCGTAGAAATCATGGTATACGTAAATAGGTTCCCTAGATCCTATTTCAAGCATCATTAAAATATACGCCCGTATTAAATAGGTACACACTCTGTACTGTGCGCCTCATGCGCCTACCAAGATGTGATATTTTAAATAATAAAATTGATTATTAAATACCTAATGTTTTATTTAATTGATTGTATCTGACGTGTTCATTAGGATGTGTAGGAGATATCGACGAAAGTTAGGCTTCAACTTCGCTTCGTCGCTCCTGCTTATTAGTCTTTTGAACTTAACCTTACTGTCTTGGTTTTAACCTGATCTGCCTCATTCGCTTGATTTCTAAGTTTATGCTAATCCATATTAGGACGAATAAAGTTATATTTAATAAAGTTATGCATATTTCAATTATGCGTAATCAATAATATGCGTATTAAGCATTATGGAATTTTATTATTTTGCCTATTCAATATTATGCTTAATTATTTATGCCAAATCCGTTATGCGAATTCATATTAGGACTATTAATATTAGGCATATTAAAGGGGACCCAACAGTGGCACATTTTTTAACGAAAATGTAAGCTATTTATGATATGATCGTAGGTAATTATGTAATTAAGCATACCTACCCCAACGTATGTCACCTTAGTATTCTATGCATTATGTTATAGGTATATATGTATTATGTTGACTCAAAAAATATTAGTTAAATTGGTTACTAATTAAAATGTACAGTGGCGTTCAGAATTGCATGGACGATTTATGGATTATGAATGAATTCATTCATAAACTGTCCATGCAATTTTGAACCCGCCTGTACACTAGATATTTAGCCCGCAAAATGTGTAAGTAGGTAATTAAATTAACACTCTTACCGATCCTTGATATGGGGGCACAATGGGGATAGGATGGCAGGACAAATACTATACAGGGTGAAACATGAGTCGTGAACAGTAATACGTTTTTCTAACTCTATAAACAACTAACAATTGAATGCCCCACAGGTTACTGAGAAAAAGTAATGTTTAAAAAAAAACATGTATTTTTTGTGGCTTTTTCTAATTTTTAAGGTGTTTTCATAAATCACAATATTGGCGTTATTAATGACTTCAATTTGAAGAGGTAATTTAAATTATTCAATTAATTTGTCTTAAAAATCCTTTTGGATATCCTTAAGCCAAAAAATACAAAACAAAAATCCAAAAAATACAAAAAATAATTTTATAACAATTTTTAAGTAACTTGTGGGGCATTTAATTGTTAGTTGTTTATAGTGTTAGAAAAACGTATTACTGTTCTCGACTCATGTTTCATCCTGTATAAAATTAAATTAAAAACGGTTTAATCAATAAAATTACAAATTAATAAGCAACCTTAAATAAACTTAATTAAAAAAATAATTCTTAATGTTGAATGACAAAAAGTATGGTTAGAACATTCTGTCATTAATAAATTTTCATTAAGAATTATTAAGTTTTAAGTGTACCGCGAACCCTAGGTACCTACTTAAGTAGGTAGGTACTCAGGTATTTAACAAAACACGAATACTGCGATCACATAAATGGTGATAAATTTCAATAACTGGCAGTGGCAAGGCATATTATTATTTCATTTACAGTTACGAATATCAGCATTGGTACCAAACACGAGAATAACATTTCAACTAGGTAGGTTCTCCCTAATTAGGAAAAATGTACCAAGGTAGGTAGAGCACGCGGTGAACCGAGTATGAAGGAAATACCTATGTTTCCTATCTATTGATATCACACCGTAATTCTAAAATTTATAAAAAAAAATCACATGTGCCTATCCATCCACATAATACTGTATTTTTTGTTGTAACTAGGTAAGTGTTTTTATAAATTGAAAATAATGACATAGTTAGGAACTTTCAAATCGCAATAGCACAAAATTTTGGTAGTGACTAAAAAATGCACCTACCGGAGCTCCTAGTGTTCCTACCCTTCATTTAAAAAAGTAGGTTCGTAACTTACCCTTGAGTAGTAAAATTAAATTATGTAAATGAAATACCTAGGTAATATTAAAAGGCTACCAGCATATATTGGAAAGCTGCAGAGCGCTAGGCTGTAGATATGTGCCGGGTACCTATAAGGAAAGCAGCACGTTTCCATTATTATGGGGTATTCGAGCCTGAGTGCATCGAAGCAGCTTAACACAGTCAGTTTGGAATAATTAACGGCTGTGCGGGGACAATGCGTATTATATGGTGAAGTGGTTCGGGGGAAGTATTGTCGGTCGAATGTGGGCGCCGCCCTCGAGGGCTGGGCGTGCTCCACTCCGCCCCGCTGCGGCGGCGCGGCGCGAGCGGGACGGCCGCTAATCTCTGTCAGATTAGACAGAGAGGGCGGCTTCAAAGGCGGAGCGAGCTACCGGCGCATCCGCCGACGTCGCCCCTGATCCCGCTCATTCGCCTCTCGTTTAGCGTCTGCTATGTAAACGTGCCTTGTTGTGAATCTAAACAAAATCAGTCAGTCGTCGTTTTGTTGTAGTCAGAGTAGCGCGTCGAGGGTTCCGCGTCCGCGGGTTTAACATGCTGTGCCAGTGATCGTGGTTCGGCACGATGCACGCGTTGTTCGGCGAACAGAGCCCGTACGCGTACCGCGGAGGCGCCGCCGGCGGCTACTCCGCTAGTGTCACCCCCCTATGCCTACGAACAATACAGATACGGATATGGAGCTCCTTACCTTCATCCACACCAGCAGCATGTCGGTGCCCCTAAAGACATGGTCAAACCGCCTTATTCATACATAGCACTCATTGCGATGGCAATACAAAATGCGCCGGATCGTCGTATAACCCTTAATGGCATTTATCAGTTTATAATGGAGCGTTTCCCATATTACCGTGAAAATAAACAAGGATGGCAAAATTCTATAAGACATAATTTAAGTCTTAACGAGTGCTTCGTGAAAGTGGCTAGAGATGACAAGAAGCCCGGCAAAGGCAGTTACTGGACTTTAGATCCAGACTCTTACAACATGTTCGACAACGGGTCTTACTTAAGACGGCGGCGTCGTTTTAAGAAAAAAGATGCTTTAAAGGAGAAAGAGGAAGCCCTGAAAAGGCAGCAACAGCTGCAGCAAGCGCAAGAGGCACTAGCAGCACAAGAGGCGCTAAGCGTGTCCGACGTGACGGGTCAGGCGCGCGACGTCAAACCCGACGTCAAGCCGCGCTTGTTTGAATGCCGGCCCAAGCGCGAACCTGGCGCGGAATGTGCGCGATACGATAAGCCGTCGGACTCCTTGGATGACTATAGCGAGCCCCGGTTACCACCTTCAGCCGTGTATTGCTCGCCACAGCCGTACGCGTTGGCGGCAGAGGAGTTCCGGGCGGCCGCGTCGGGCTGGTACGCGGCGCCGGAGCCGCCCGCCGAACAGTTGCCGCCGGCCTTCCGCGACCTCTTCGAGCCCCCGAGCTGCCAGCTGGCGGGCTTCCGCGGGTCGCCTCCTCCCGACGCTTACCGCTCGTCGCCACCGCCTCATCACCACTACCGCGCGCCCGCGCCCTCCTACTACCATCATCAAGCGTGCGTGGCAGCCGGACCTGCACCCGCACACAAGTCGTACTGAGACATCGTTTCCAGGTGGGATATCTCGTGTTTTTTCTATAATTAACCGCTCTGCGATTTTTTACGGTATAGAGTTTTGGCGAACGCGAATTGGCTGTGCGAGTTGTGATCGTTTCACCCCTGGTGGCCAGCGGCCGGAGTCGGCGTGGTACGCCAGGGCAACACCGTGACGTGGTTGTGGTTGCAGGAGGCCGGCATCATACGGCGCCGAACGAATTTAGCTGCGCGTCAGATCCAACGGATAAATATAGCGCAGTAGCCGGAGATGCCGCGGAGGCAAGTGGCGGCGCGTCGATAACCACTGTTTACACGTCGGCGGCCGGCCCTGCCGCCTCCCGCTCCGTCCACATCTATAGGTATGTAGCCGAGGATCTCATATGTGTAAAATCTGACTAATAACTAACTAGGCTCCCGAAAACTCTGAATACGAGGAGCTGCGCGCGTGTGAGCGTCTCGTACCCGCGTTCCTTTGGTGTATCTATTATAGATGCCCGAGACGGGTGTGTATTTTCATTTTATCTAAGTAGACAATTAGACGTAGGTACTTAATTGTATAAATAATATTAATACCCATTTCATGTCGATTGCAGCTAGAGTGAGAGTAGGAGAACCCTTTGTTGAAGTATGCTATTAAGGAAGTCAGAGACAATTAGTAGTGATTGATGATGCCGTAGTACAGTACCTAGGTACATATAAGAAAGTTATAAGGTTAAAACTAAATAGGTAGGTAAAAGGAAGGTATAAATCGGTATACATTGATGGTGGTGCTAGGTATAGGTACTTACATTTTAGAGTAAATCGCAAACCATGAGGTTGTTTCAAATTAATATTGTATTCTCTTGTTATTGACATAATACAATAAGCTACTTATTTATGTAATAAGTTACCTACTCGCATAAAATAATAATGGATCGCTAAATGCTTAAGGCACGAGGTAGGCTATAAGAATTTCTAATAGGTACCTACGCTTTGAAATGTGCCTTGGAATGTAGAGAAGGTTTAGGGTGAATTGCATAAAAGTTAAAATCCTTAGTGAAAACAAAAAACGTAACAATTTTGTATTACCAATTTAATATATTAAAATTTAAACATATAACAATTACCTATATTTTCTTTTTACAATCAACCCTTTCAATGAAGAGGTCACAGTCACAGTTAAATTCAATATTGTACAGATGAGCGTCTATCGAACTAGCTAGATATTTTTGCCCGCATATTAGGGAGTGTTAAGCAGGTAGGTACAAATGTTATTATAAGTAAGTTATATCTTAATGTAGTAACAAATAAAGATAACCTAAGTAGAATCTTTCTTTTCAATAAATAAATTAATGGTGATGCATAGACAGTATAGGTGGTACCTACACAATAGCTTAAAATTAATGCTAGGAATGGAACTTGCTTATAGTAAATAGGTACCGGTTAGGCAAATACTACGAACGAATTCAGTAAGAATTCTGAAAAACGCGGAAAATGTATGGTAACATTCCATAGAATTCGTTCAGAACATTTACCCAAATCATAATCAGGAAATTAAAAATTAAAACGAAACCGACTTCAACCGATTTGCCGAAAATCCCATCGTTCCACGGGATAACTCCCGTGGAACGATGAAAAGTGAAATTCCCTAAGGGTGTTATAGAAAGTTGGTACGTTATTTAATAATAATTTGTTTTAAAACTTATTTTTTTGGCCACAAGTGTGATGAAAAACATTGTACGCATCACGGAAGCTAAGCGGAATATTACAAACTCGAGTCATTAAAAACTCTAAGGCCTTGGTCGTTTTCACCCGCCGGCCGCAGCCGACGACGTCCAGTCGGCCGCAGCGTGTGAATGGTGTATTCGGGAATGTTCGGGAGTGGTCGGCTGCCCTATATCAAAACCTAGTAAGGGTCAAATTCTTAGAAAATATTTTTTTGATGTTTTTGGACTTACCTAGTAAGTCCGCAACCGACTACAAAGACACCAGCTCGCAAATCGGCTTTATTACCGGAGATTTAAATGCCTTGAAACCTAGTAAGTCGCATGTCTAGTAACGGTTTACCAGTTTAAATCCTAGTAAGGCATATATCCCATATCAAAACTTAGTAAGTCGCTTGGACATACTAGGTATTGGCCTGGTCAATGAGCCATACTAGGTTTTTGATCTGAGCATCGTAGTGCGACGGGCGCGCAGGTCGTGGAGAGTATGTACGTTCAGTCAGTCCGCGGCGATGCGCTAGCGCAATCACACGCGTGTCAATTGAAATTTTGTGTGGTTTGATAGTTATGTTGTCCAAAATGAAACGTCATTTACAGTTTCATAGATCGAAACGCCTGATAGAAGCAACTATTAATAACAACAGCAGCCAAAACGCAAAAGAAACTAGGTAAGTATTTATACACTAAATATAAATACCTCCACATTCCTGTAATGGCTTATTATTTTACTAGGCTCCTATTTTGTCCCATTTTATTGTCATTAGTCATAGCCTCATAGGGTCATTTTGCCTGTTTGCCGTCCATCTTTAGTTTTTGTCAACTCGGTACAAAGCTATAAATCAATTGAATACAAATACATTTAATAGTAGTTTTTCAAATTAATCAGTGCATATTGTTGTGAGTTTATAAAGGCTTATAATATATCTGCTAAATAAAGGTGTACTAATGATTTAACAACATAAATTCAAATAATGAATGTTAAATATACGATAATTATATGTTTTGAAAAAAATAATCCCACAGTAGGTATATGTATATACAATCGAACCAGAAAACCAGTATGAATGGAAAAGAAAAAAAACAAGGTAAACAAGTTTTGACATTCATATTCTTCCATCTTAACTTTTAATTGAATATGTTGTCATGTTATTATTAATATTACAGATTCAAAGAGCCTTTGTACGAGCTGGACTTCCTCATGCCGAAATTCAACGAGAAGTCCAGCCCTGCTGTCATAGCAAGCCCCAGAGGCATTACCGGCCGGATTCGAAGAAATCCTTCTGGAATGATCTTCCAGTTAACAACGCATCTATTGATTTAGTTCATGGTGGTCAGGGTGACGCCAATTAATTTTTGAAATTTAAGAATAAATTATATGATTACGATGTTATTTGATAAATATCTTGTTCTTAATGTGCTCGTTTCATTTAAAACCATCAATTTTGTTAACAGAAAAAACCGCTAGGTTTTAATTTAGAATATCTTTTGAATTTGATGACGGTACTACCAGTTTATAATGGTTCAATACCTAGTAAGGGCCCTTACTAGGTATTGAACTTGGGATATGGACGAAATTGATATGGCTGAATACGTTTTCAAAGTTAGTAAGGGATATAAAACGTGCGTATTAAGAGTAAATTATATGATTACGATGTTAATTGATACAGTGATTAGTATTCAACCGATGTATGTTCAGTTTTTTATCTATTACTAAAAAAAAAATTTTTGGCAGACACTTTTATGTTTCTATGCTCTCCTGTAAAATTTGGTCTGAAGCAGTTACTAGGTTTTGATATAGGGCAGCCGTGGTCGTTTTCGCCCGCCGCGTGCGGCGTCCCCGCGCCGCCCGCTACTGCCGCCTGCTGGCCGCCGCGTCTCTAGTCATTTTGGAGCATTGCGGCGTGTGGACGCTCGGACAATATGGATAAATTTACAAAGGAAAGTGACGAGTTTTTGATTGAATTAGTTAAAGTGCACAGTATATTGTACGATTCGCAGGATAAAAACTTCAAAAACAATAATTTGAAGCAAAATGTAGGCACCCTCCGTTTTTCTACTGTTCTTATTTTTCTTCTGCTTTCTTAATACTATTAGATAGTCCTCCTCCTCTTCTTCCTTAAGCAGTAGATATGCTATTTTTATTATTTTTCCATCACACACGTCCTTTCCTTTGTAAATTTATCCCCAAACCCTCGAAACTGCCGCGATTGGCCGCCGCGACTGGCCGCCGCGGCTACGATCTCAAAACGACCATAATACCCAGTTCACACGCTGGCCGCGTTGGCCGTCGTCTGTCGTCGGCCGCACGCGGCGGGCGGCGGCTGGTCAAAACGACCGAGGCCTAACACTCTCGTTAGTAATAACCGTACTTGCCTCCCTAGATGCACAATGTACCTACTATTTCACATTACCTATTCGAATAAATGTCAGCCTCCGTAGCCTAGTTGGTAGTGACCCTGCCTACGAAGCTGGAGGTTCCGGGTTCGAATCCCGGCGAGGGCATTCTTTGTGTATTTATTTATCACAAATGTTTGTTCCTTGGTCATGGCTGTCTATGTATTTAAGTATCTATATGTATCTATCTATTATATATATCGTCGCCTGGTACCCACATCACAAGCCTTAATTGAGCTTACCGTGGGACTAGGTTGATTTGTGTAAGATGTCCCAAGATATTTATTTATTAATTTATTATTATTTATTATTTTTTCCCTGCTAGGAGGGAACAAAGTGACACTTTTCTATTCAAAGACTATTCTATTGTCAGCCTAAAAAATAACAATAATATAAACTGTGCATTCGATTGTGATTGGCATGTGATTACGATTTCCTTAGAATCAGTTATTTTCATGAATATTAAATTAATAATATATCTTTAATTTTTCCCAATATAAGGAGTGAAAAACAGTATGTGTCACACGGCATCTAAATTATTTTCGTTTGGGTGTGGACACTTGATTGAAGTGGCCTTGACCATTCATATATTCATATATTCATATATTAAAGATGTATGATGGGCAGCAGCGTCATCATCGTGGGATTAAGTTACTGCGATCACTCTTGCGTTGCCTATGGGCATTACCTCCTAATGTATCCATATCCATACGCGTGGTTAATAGGGTAGGTCCGGCAGTGGACTGAAATAGGCTGACGACGATGATATTTCCAGCATTTAGTATGAAAAATTGTACCTGTGACCCGTATTACTTGACCGCCATTGTTAAATTCAAAGTACTCGTAGGTATCCTGAAACTATTAGGTACATACTTTATCCGATTGATTACTTAGGCCTCGGTCGTTTTGACCAGCCGCCGCCCGCCGCGTGCGGCCGACGACAGACGACGGCCAACGCGGCCAGCGTGTGAACTGGGTATTATGGTCGTTTTGAGATCGTAGCCGCGGCGGCCAGTCGCGGCGGCCAATCGCGGCAGTTTCGAGGGTTTGGGGATAAATTTACAAAGGAAAGGACGTGTGTGATGGAAAAATAATAAAAATAGCATATCTACTGCTTAAGGAAGAAGAGGAGGAGGACTATCTAATAGTATTAAGAAAGCAGAAGAAAAATAAGAACAGTAGAAAAACGGAGGGTGCCTACATTTTGCTTCAAATTATTGTTTTTGAAGTTTTTATCCTGCGAATCGTACAATATACTGTGCACTTTAACTAATTCAATCAAAAACTCGTCACTTTCCTTTGTAAATTTATCCATATTGTCCGAGCGTCCACACGCCGCAATGCTCCAAAATGACTAGAGACGCGGCGGCCAGCAGGCGGCAGTAGCGGGCGGCGCGGGGACGCCGCACGCGGCGGGCGAAAACGACCACTCCCGAACATTCCCGAATACACCATTCACACGCTGCGGCCGACTGGACGTCGTCGGCTGCGGCCGGCGGGTGAAAACGACCAAGGCCTTAGAAAACAAGCTAACGCGCGTTCCACGATCTGTCTCACTAATTAGATACCCAACACACAACAGATACATTGTCGGGGTAGAATTTATTGTTTACAAATGTTAAATCTTGGAAGTGATAAAAACTTTGTGTAGACAGTAGGTAGAACCCGTTGTTAGTTGCTCGTGTCAGCTTAGTAAACAACGGAGCGGAACTGACCATATGGTGACCAAGTGACGAACGGCCCTAGCGTTACATTTTTTGTTTGTTCTCAGATAAAGTCATTTTTCGATTTCTTGCCTTTCTGGAGCTAGCGTTGTTTTATTGAAAGCCACGGAATACGTGACTGATGTAAAAATATTGAACAATAGCAGTGGTTGTTGAGGAACTTATGTTAACAATTAAATACATCGCAAGCCTTAATTGAGATTACCGTGGGACTAGGTCGGTTTGTGTAACATTGTCCTAGGACATTTTTCCTAATTTAAGATATGTAACTCTAC
Source organism: Thaumatotibia leucotreta (assembly GCA_025490895.1). NCBI lineage: Eukaryota > Metazoa > Arthropoda > Insecta > Lepidoptera > Tortricidae > Thaumatotibia > Thaumatotibia leucotreta. Next base: position 13,740 of record JALPQI010003845.1, on the reverse strand, counting down.
TCCTAACGTTATACAGGGTATTTGGTTAGCAGTGTCGGAGCTTTTAAGGGCTTAAACTACAATCAATTTTATCGATAAATTACCATACATTTTTATGTGCCAACTATAATGAAATGGCAGCCATTTTAAAATTTCAAACAGACGAATACGGGTGCACGTGATATTTCTGGAATTATACGTTTGTTATCGGCCCTATACCTCCAAAAAAATTCTCGTTGGAGAGCTCATTAGATAAGAAAAGTAATTAAGCTAATCATTTGACTCAACTATTTGAATAACAAGGCAAAAAATTTTTTTTTATTCAAAATAGTAAAAAATTCACCTTAATTTTTCAATTAATTTAATTTTGCATGAAAATGAGGTCGTTAAGATAGGTTTTTTTTTGCAAGGATAGGACCGATAACAAACGTATAATTCCAAAAATATCACGTGCGCCCGTATTCGTCTGTTTGAAAATTTAAAATGGCCGCCATTTAATTATCGTTGGCACAAAAAAAAATTGTATGGTAATTTATCGATGAAATTGATTGTAGTTTAAGCCCTTAAAAGCTCCGACACCGCTAACCAAACACCCTGTAGGTATGTTAGGAGTAGAGTTACATGAATAGATGTTTTACTTGAACTTGGACTATTAGGTTAATTGTTATCACCTCGGTAGGGATTTAACTAACTAAGACATCAAGTTTAGGGATTGATATGTCCATGGACAAATTTTAAGTTCTCCAACCCATTTTAACATTTTTATCGAATTAATAAATAATTATTGTATACGATACGTATCTCGTGAAACTAACCAATGGAGGGCAAAGCTGACGGACCTTGGGTCTGAAGAATGGGATTAAACTCGTAAGGTTCGAGAAATATAAATTGAACGTTTATTGTTACTATAATGTAGGTAGAAAGTTACCAATTTATATTTCACGAACTATAACGTAATTAAATTTGTGTTATAGATTTCAGTGCGCTGAAGAAATGTCTATACTTACGGAATAATACGGATGCTACCATTGTTTTGACTTCATCAGAGTTTTGACTGATGTCTTCGATTCAATTTCAAATACGATACCTAATATAATAATAAATTAATAAAATAAATTGAAAACAACGTTTATTAATCTCAATTTACTAGATCCATTGATAGATAGTATATTTATTAGATCCGATTCGCGATGCATAAATAATTAAATACCAATTAAACATTTTCACAATGATTCAAAGTTAAAGTCAAGTCTGAGTCAAACGTTTCCTTATTCAAGTCCGCATATATAAGGTCCTAATTTATTAGATGCAGATATTTTTACAGCTGATAGTAGGTACTCGGTCTCTGGAGTATATTAAACCGTGAAACATTATAGCTTTTACGATGTTTTTTTGGAGAAAACGGAAAAACAAATTTGCTACGTGAAAACACCCTGTTTATGTAATTATTAAATGAAAACTCATTGAACAGATTCTAGTACCTCTTTTACGTACCACTTAACTGGAACTGGCCACTTCACGTCGATAAATTAAATACTTGATTGTCAATGTCATGTTATTTTCCGTTGGATTGTGTCGTTTGATGACATGACAGACAGTGGTATTGTGACATGTGATAATGCACATCACATGATGTTTTTTTTTAGACGAAATTATAATTAATTTTTTTGTTAGGAAAATGAAATCAAATAAGTTACATGAAAAGATTTCTTAATTTATATTTAAAGTTAATTACTTTAATGTAAAGTATCATGTGTTAAAATATCTGCAACTAATAAATTAGGACGTTATATAGCAATAAGCAAGGAGCGGAATTCTTCATAGCAAAAACTAATCTGTCAGAGGGATTGACCGAGCTGTTTTATCGACTATCGATAAATAATTGACACTTAACGATTCGTCGTTTGTTTTTATTTATTGTAATCAGGCTTTTAGGTATACGTATTGTACATGTACAGTCGCGGCAGATTATTAGGGACATTATTATTTTGTTCTATGCCACTGTCATTCAAATTATTTTAATATGGAACAAAGTATGAAAAGTTAATCAGAAATGGAATACACATTTTTTTAAATATGTTTTAGAGTTAATTGAACAATCATTAAACACCATGTTGTTCAAAACATTATTAGTCGACAGTGTGTTTAAAAAAAAATCAACATTATTTATTATGTCACTGTCATTCACTGGGAGTCACTGTACTCGTATATACCCAAAAGCCTAATTACATTATGTTCACGATGTTTCATTGAGTACAATTTTGTTTATCGATAGTCGATAAAACACTTCGTTCAATCCCTCTGACAGTTTGATTTTTGCTATGAAGGATTCCGCTCCTTGGCAATAAGGAACTTTTGTACCATCATAGGTACACAGTAAAGAGAAGAATCCGGCAAGTTTTCGGCGGGGTTATTTTTTTAAATAATAAAAATCTTAAAACTAACATACATTTAAAAAAACATTTTTTTTTTAATAAATGGAGATATTATAATAATAACTAGATATATAAGACACATCTAACCTTCATCACCATTAAGTTATTTCATTTAGTTTCCAATAGCCTCTACGGTTTACGGATACCTATCTATATTAGTGCCCGCGAATGGGTTGCAGCAGGTGTGCAACACAGCAATTTCCTCCAAAGGGACTCTACGTAATATCTCTACGCAAGCCTATCAAATACCGGTATTTGTAAGCCCGTAATTCTCAATGAGATACAAATAACAACTAGAGACGTAAATACTAAAAGTCAGGAAATAAAGTTAAGTTTAATGTTGTTTAAGTGATAACATTTTTAACGTAGTTTTCTTTCTGAAAATGATATTTTCAGGATAATAAATTTTATAACATCAGAATTCTAGGACACATTTTACAGGTTCTATCTATAGGTACCACATTAAAACTTAAATAATTATTTACTTAGAAATTCTTGAATGTGCTTATTTGTTAAAGTCGTGTCATCCGTAACAATTTAAAATAAAATTCATTTACTTATCATAAAACATTTAGCTATTAAAATTAGTAAATTGACGAATCTTTCGTTATCCTATAATCCACTTTGTCTCTTGTTTGACCTGATCGGATCAGAAAGGGATTTATTTCGTATTAAGGTATCTTACGCGACTTTTTGATAATTTATTACGAACGTTCCCGAATTATAAATTAGATAGCTACTTTTGTCCATAAAACTGTTTTTGTGAATTCAAACAACGGCATTAACTTAAAGGTGCATTTAGACCAAACGAGCGAATGCTCATTCTATCCCCCACTCTACGTTATGTTTTGTTATTTTATTTATGAAGGAATTTCAACAGCTAACGAAAATATTTTTATTTGTTTTAGAAAATAGATTGAGTACCTACTGAATACTTACAAATAAATAAAATTAAAACGGGGTGGTTATGTATTTAAGATGAAGTACATAGCTAGTTTACCCGCGTTTAAAGAGTCCTAAGAAAGAAAAACGAATATCATAAGATACCTACATAATTATAACTGTCTATTGTCCACGTCTGAAAAACCTTCAAATATATGATTTGACTTAAAACGTGTAAATAACAATTTTTATTTCATATATTATCTATTTCGATATATTTGACCCTAAATTATTTTTATTTTATCGCAGGTTTGACGGAATCGGAAGACGGGAGGCATGCAGCAGGGAGAAACGATTCAATAGTGAACGATTTAGTGCGATGTACTGACATGTGCTATATTTCAGTGGACCTCGTAAATTGACCAGTGAGACGTAGTTCCGTTCGAGCGAACTACATAATTTAAAATTAGCATTGTGGTAAAATCTCTGGAACACAAGAGAGCGTTCATAGTGCAAGAATAACTAGTACGTAGGTATGTATATTCGTTCACCAGTGACTTATGTAAGTTAGAGGAATACAAATTAATTTAAATGTATCCGAAAAATGACGTTTCCTAAGAGGTAATTTAGTTTACGTATTACTGTAAATACGTAGTTATAATAGGAACATAATTACTGATGTATTCTAGTACACCATCTTAGCAAGCTCTGCTGGTAGGTACTTGTTCTAGTCTGTTGATTCGTCTTTTCTGTGTAACGTTTGAATTAATATCAATTTTATACAGTATACATATTCACTTTTAGAGATAACTAATGAACCATATTTGACATGCACACATTCGCTTATATAGCATGTATGTATGTTAGGTAAAAAAATTGGCTTTAATATTTGAAATATTTTTATTTATTTTATGAAGTATTGACGTATTAGTTATGGAACTATTATTTTACAAGTTATATTTCTGAGCAAATGAGTACTTATTAAAGGTAGCCGTTTTGAAGAGAGTCTGCTCTTATGATAAAGTATGTTGGGATAAGTGCGTATACCTATAATTTAAATATCATCCAAAACATTTAAAGTTTTATGTATTTTATTTTCTATTACAAGTCACACACCATAAGATTCGACATGCCTACCACTTTTCTTTGTCACACTCAGATTCTGTGCACCACGGTAATCCAGGTATATGCATTTTAAGTATTTAATTTCAATACGCTTATATGACTTGCAGCGAATGTGGCCGAGTACATTCGCGTGCGTTGAGTACCTAAGTCTCGATCATGAAATCATCTGCCATAACTTCTAAATTGACCCATACAACCTTAAAGATCTCTTTACAAAAGAATCTGCACTAGCATTATTTTGCAAATTCACCACACTCATTTATTAACAGTCTTGAAAAGTTCAACGATACATAGACATTAACTATCACGTATCATTATTATCATTAATCATGTATTTTATTTAGAAGTTTCAATTTTACTTTTAGTTATATCGTTTTTAACAGCCTTCTGAAGCCAGCCGCCCGTACCGCTCGGGAGGACTGGTTTCGAAAAAAAATAGCGCAAAAAAAAAAACAAAACAGTACTTAAATACTCGTAAAGGCACCTATTAACGGCGTATGAAAATTCGACACTTAATCACGGCCTAATTTTAAAATGGAAATTGTGCCAAAACAAACCACCTTCTCAAGAAAATGATTTTACACAATTGGTCTAAAATTTTGTCGACTTTTGGGTTAGGTAGTGGCTGTGAACTATATTCAAAACATATGCTCACTAATTTGAATTTAGTGCAACAACAAAGCTAGACCAGTTTCGACCATACTGTCATGACAAACCTAAAGCTAAACTGCTTGCATTTTATTTAAGGATTTGTGAAACGTTGGCGACATTTAACAAAACTCTGTGATTTGAATTTGATTCTTCATTATTTACTTTATAACTCTATTAACGGCCGACTAAGTAAGCGAAATGTACGTTTAGGGTACCGCGGTACCGGAGGTATGATAACAGTCAAAGACAAAATAAAGTGTATACAAAAATGTTCAAAAATATGTCCCAGTGCACTCTAATTATGTGTAATAAGAACGTCTCGTCGAACGGATTCTTTCGATACTTATTTTTGCACTTGACTGTACCATATTAAAACCGTGAAACTAAATAATGTTGTCATACTTCACTGTAATAATTTGTACATTTACTTCTTCAGATAATAATACTTTATTTTGTTTTTATTACTTTAACATTATACTCGTAAAATAAAATATGTACGGGACCAAAAATATCACCTTATTCCTATGGCCGTTAATAGGGTCCTCATCGGCCTCATCGCCGATATTAGGATCTCAGTAAGCCACTAATGGGCTTCTCGGACTTTTTTGCTTTAATATTTTTTTATAAATATATAATAGAATAAAAAAGCCGAAAAGCTTATGTAATGGGATATTTACATAAAAAAGTATTTGAAATAAAAAAAATATTTCGGTATACAGGGCAGCGGTATATTAAGCAATTGTGCTTAATATTTGCCTGTTTTTGAAAAACTTCCTTAACTACTCCATTAATAGGTACAGTTACCTTACACGTACAACGTACCTATCGTTTATCATGCCAATAATGGATAGGTACGTGGAACTCAAACATATTAAAATATTATCGAACCTCATTAAGAAGGTGCTCCGGAGGAGAACCTTCTTAATGGGTCGAAACATGTCAAGCAATCATCGACTTAAATGCGTGAGTAACCCGGTTCGATAATATTTTAATAGGTACGTGGAAATCTAATTATATTATATTTTAAATGTTTGTTCAATTTTCACTACCCGAAAACTTATCGCCACCTATTAAAAATTACGCACTTATCCCATCCCAACTTTTCGTCGAGTTTTGCAAAATTATCGATAGATCTGTTTGGGCTCATGCATAAATCATGTGAGGTTTTTTCGGCTACTTTTTGACCCCCCCCTCCCCCATGGTGATGTTTGGTTAGTTTCTTGGCTAGACCCCCCCCCCCCCCTAGCAGTCTCACGTGTATTTTTCTCATTGAACTTTTCACGTTCGCTAGCCGAAATTCATAATATTTCTTAGTTTTTTCATCGTAGAAAAATACACGTGAGGTCTCCTTGTACCCCCCCCCTCCCCTACCGTGATCTTTCGTGATGTTTTCTTGAACCCCCTCCCCCCCTATAGGACCTCGCGTGATTTATGCACAAGCCCTTTAAGTGCGCATCTTTTTCTCTTAGCCAGTGTACAACTTTGACTCTTGCAGTGGAGAGTTCCGGATATTTCTTGCCGTGGACTTCATGATCGGCATTTTATCTCTTTGCACCTATACCAGTGTGTATGTATGTCGTGATGTAAAAATGAGCTTAACCGCGCAGGTATGTGTGCCATAAGCATAATGTATTGAAGAAAATCAAGTGGGTAGAACTAATTGTAAGTATGTAGTATACTAGTATGAGATAATTATGATTGCTACAAATGGTACATTTAGGTATTGCAACCGTGTAGTACAACACATTAATTAGTTGAAAGGACAGAAAGTAGGCAGTTCCCATGGAATAGATGATTCTAAGGTATACTGTAAAGTAACTATGAATTTATATTATAATTTAGTCAAATAGGTTAAGTAGTTGAATAGATCTAAGTCATCAATAAAAGCCTGAAAAGCTCTTTACTAAAAGAATAATAGGTAATCCAAACACTAGGTGTAATCGACCATTAACATCATTATTTATGTACTTTATCTACTATCTTTCCAATGTTTCATATCAATTTATTTTTCTTTTAACTAGTATGATACTCCGACATTCGACATAATTTAATTTTGACGAATCATTTTGTTACGCTTCTGACTTTGTACACGGAAATAAATTATTATGTTATCTAAACTGTTCACAAAATAATTATACATAACAGTGGTTAGATCTAAACTACTTTTACTAGTTATTTGTCAGAAAGGCGTAATAGTAACTATACCGTAAGTCAGTAGAATACAAAACATTATGAACAAATATGGCTGACTTTCCATAGCATTTGATGTTTTTGACACATCATGAAACACGTTCGCAGATATATTTTTAAGTTAAGACTAATAATATCAATAGGTATATTTTAACTATATGTGAAGTGTTAATTCAAGGTAAGATTTTAAGTTGGTGATGAAAAAAATTGTGTATTTTTTTAGTTTTCTACTGACGAATGGTATAGATACCTAGACAACAAAAAACTTGTATTTTTTTCTGAAATTGTGTAAATTTGATACTTATTAATTTGCAAAATACCGGACAACATTTCAGAATACTAAGTGAGATATATAGTACCCACAAACATTTGACAACATTCAAACAGGGAATGACAGTTATAAATGTTATAATGCTCGATCACTATGAAGTCAATTCTGACATACTCGTATTGCTTAATACAGTATCCTATTGGGGCATTAAAAAGTATCCGTAAAACTTGTTGTGTTTTTTGTCTATGTCTGTCCCATTAGTGTCACCTTATAATACATATATTAGAGTTATACGTTAGGTACAACGCTCCATTATTTGGATACCTGCAGGTCTTAAGTAACTCTTTACAGAGTTTATTTAACTACACGTTTTCAATGTCTACCTTTCTTAAATATTTGATCTTGTCGCAATTGATAACTATTATACCTATGATAAGAAATAATTGATCATTAACTAGTACTTTTAATGAACTACCTACTTAAGTTGGCTTTTGACTTTGTGATAATTATCGTAAATGTGTGTACATAAATCTATTTAAATAATAAATGTTTATTTGTATTTTAAATGCCACCGATCATTTCCTCAAGTGTTTTCCTATCGACCTCGAGCATTACCTAATAATACATTAGATCATAGAACTGAAAACTCGTGTTTGGTGCAACTGAAACATTGTAGATTTCAGATTATTTCTTATATTTGTTTATGTATACTGCGAGAGATTACTTTTGATATATTACTGTATGAAGAGAAAATAAATCTTGTGAAAAAAACCGACCAAAGTGAGAGCAAATATAAAACCGGCTATTTGTAGTTATTCAAAAACGGTTAGGCTGACAAATGCCCGTCATTTCGAAAAAAAAACCCTGTTTCGTACAGTAGAGACTTCCTTATCTTATGATGTTAACATATTTTATTTTATAAGATATTTTTTGAATAACACTACCACTAAGTATTTATTTAGGAGATCCCAACTCCTTCTTACTTGTACGTACCCTGATTGTGAATTTATGACAAATAAACGACTTAGAATTTTAGATATTGAATTTTAATCTATTGAGTTTATAATTATCTTATTCGGTTACCGCGATAGTTTTTCATGAAATCAAACGATTGAAACAAATTACATCGCGTAACATATTAATTAGCGTTGTAACGACATTTCGAACAGTCATGGTGTGTACAAGTATTCTAAAAAAGAGTTGGGATTCTCCTAAACACATACTTTGTGTTAGTGTTATAAAAAATCTGAGATAAATAAATAAATATCTTAAATTAATAAAATATGTTAACTAACATCATAGGATAAGGAAGTCTCTACCATACGGAACAGGGTTATGTTTTCAAAATGACGGGCATTTGTCCGATCCTTGCTGATTATGTTCAAAATAGTTTTCTTTTAAAGTATTCTTTAAGATTAATATCCAAACATTCCACACATTAGGTATTTGTGGAGGTCCCCGCCACCAATTTTTTTTTATATTAAGTATCATAATTTTATAGCGGTTCATTAGTGTAGTACTTATTTATATGTACTTTAGTTTTCGAGTAAATCGGCTGTCATACACGGACATCATGAATCCCTGTATAAGTTTTTCCTATTTGTCCTAGTTGGCGGTGTTGGTGGGATTGGTGGGTGACCGTCCGGAAAACTATTCATGTGAGGAAATACATTATTGTGTACAAATTAATCGTTGTTGCCGTGTGGTGACGGCAGTAAGAATACATTTGTCACCACCCCAATTCCTCCTGTGGGTGTCGTAAGAGTCGACTAAGGGATTTAAGTGTCACTGACCATTGTACAAGATTGATGATGGGCAGCAGCGTCATCATAGTGGACACATTACTGCGATCGCCAATCCGCTTGCCCAGCGTGGCGATTATGGGCATTTACCTCCTAATACATAGTTAATAGGAGAGGCCTACGTCCAGCAGACTAACATAGGCTGATGATGTTGTTGTTGTACAAATTAAAGTCCGGGGAAAAAGGGATTCACACCATTAATGTTTGGGTTTTTGATTCTTGGTCCTGGTTTTACGAATTTCCAGATGGCAGCCCTACTTCTATGTGTTAACAAAGAGAAAGAAATATAAAAAACTACCTAGAAACATAAGTAACCAACCATTATTATAACTTGAACTCGAGTTTTTAAGTAACCTTATCCCAACACCAAGAAAATGTGATCGTGTCTACTTATACATTTACTTCATGTTAATTGCATTAAAACAAACATAAATATAAACGGTGTACATACTTTATCCAGTTTCTCTTCTGGAGGATTATCTACGAATTACTGATTTATGTACATACCTATTCAACGATATTGTTTCTGATATTCTCGGTAACAGTCTGCTGATGACATTAATGAATACGACAAAAAAGCTACACTCTGCACGACACACAGGCTGTAATAATTGGGTGCAAGTGCACCCCTAGGGCAATTATACCGTAAGTATCAAGTTTATTGATATCTGTTTAATCTACGAAATCATAGTCTGGCTATAATTAACGATTACCTATACCTACATGGCAATACTGCAAGCTTACTCTTTTTAATGTTGGATAGTTTAACTAATAGCACTTCGAACTTATATACTTAATTGAAACTGCTTAGTAGGTACAACTCCATGTAAAAAATTGGAAATATACTTTTCTCAAACATGCAATGAAATGTTGTAGTTACGTGCCTAAAAAGTGGCCGGGAAGTACCTCGTTGCCGGCCTAGGCCGGCAAGTGCCTCTTTTTAAATTTTCATTTGACATAGGGTTGTGACCTGGCATCTTGGCTTTTAGCCAATAATTATCTGTAAGTAATATTAGTAATAAAAAAAATGATTGGCAAATTTTTGCAGTTATAATTAGGTATTTAAATTATATAATTTAAAATAAATGTACAATAACTACTCACAATAATATTTAAAAAGCAGTATTATACGGCGCGATCCGTCGGCCCCGATCACCGCGTGCGATTAATTGGACCCAACCGACCGCGTCGTCTAATACCGCTTTTTAAAAGTAAAAATTTTCAAACTTTCAAACAGGTCAATCTAAAAAAAAAAATGAGGTGTCAGTGTCGTATTTGACTTTTGTTGTGTTTGAAAGACTTAGTTATGTAGTTGACTTATAATTTCTTAGAAAGAAGATACATTTTTTGTTTCATTTCATTGCATGTTTGAGAAAAGCATTATACATACCTCGGCCATGAAGTGACGGGTTGCCGTCCGAATACTATCCGGCCTCGCTTCGCTCGGCCGTCTACATAATATATTCGGCCGGCAACCAGTCACTTCCCGGCCTCGGTAGTAATGTACTATTTTGGGTCATTTGCAGAAAAAGTGTACCTTTTTATTTTTTTATGCGATCATGGACTGTAGTACACAATTTTACTCGGCATCGTGCGAACTTTTCAGTTATGAAACAAAAAAAGTATGTGTGTAATGTCACGAAAAGAAGTATGTACATTGAGATTTCTCACTTTAGTTACTCCCATACTAAAGGTATGAAAAATTGTGTAACAAATTTGAGATTTTTTTATCAGTTTCGTTACATTTCGTTTCATACATTTTAGCATAGGAGTAAATAAACTGAGTAATCTCAATTTACATACTTATTTTTTCGTGACATTAGACACATACTTTTTTTGTTTCATAACTGAAAACTACGCACGATGCCGAGTAAAATGGTGTATTACACTCCATGATCGCATAAAAAATTAAAAGGTACACTTATTCTGCAAATGACCCTTTTATGAATTTAAACCGGTTATCGAACAACAAATTTTAATTTATTTTGAAAACCGAAATAAATACGTTTCGGTTTCACGAAAGATAAAAATAAAATGGTACTTGTTATTATTTCGGTTTGGGATGATAACGGTATCGGTCTGTGGCTGTGTTAGTACTGATTTCTTGCTGAATATCGTAGAGCTAATTTATCTGGGGGCACGGCAGTGCCCCCGCCAAGTCGAGCAAAAAAAAAGGCACGGCCGTACCATCCTTTTCTCGAAGCCGTTCAGGCCATTTTCAACCGTCTGTAATTTCGCGCTGGTTACAGCTAGAAGTCTGAATTTTCTGCGACGTGTAGGCCATAACATGAGGTACATAATAATCTTGTTTGATTTCAATTATAACTTGTAGTTTAAAAATTACCGCATGTCAAAGTTCCTTAGTTTTGTCACTCACTGACTCACCGATCATCAATAATCTAAGGTATTTCTAGATGGCCTAGGAGCTCAAAATTTGAAACATAAGTAGCTTATAGCCTACCTATTACACAAAAAATCTGAAAATTGGAAATTTCTGCCAGATTTTAAAGTTATGCAAACTACTCAAATAAGTTTGTAATCCCATACAAATACATGCTAATACAAAATTAATTATGCGGTTGTTGCAAATAAGTTTATATTATGGCGGAATGAAGCGGGTTGGAGCAAAGAGTTCTTTGGATTGTGGGTTTTCTAGCCAAATATTTTTATTGGTCCCATACCTACAAGTTTTAAATTCTGTTATTAGTACGGTCAAATCGTACATAATTTTACCCTAAACTCGCAAATCAAGTAGTATCGCTGCATTTTTGGTATGTTGTTTAGACACCATAGGACAGTATAAAACCATATTTTGCAAGCAAAAAAAAGTTGTGCTAGCTGGGTAGTACGTGAAAACCTGCGAAATTTAGGGCCATTTTTTAGTTTCTGATTTTTATTTAAAAAACCTTACGTTTTTTAACATCATATGTAAATAAACGTTTAAAGACTAATAAATTTCCAACAAGTTGAGCTAACATGCATTACCGTAGGTCTTATAGTTTCAGAGATTCGAGACTTTAAAAAGTACCCCTTTTTGTAAACTATATAACATTTTGAGTTTTGCTAACGTTTTCGACTTAATATCGCCTCACCTAATAATGTTACGAAAACATGCAATAATGACCTTATTTAATATTCTTTCATAGTTTTATAGCAATTAGTATCAAAAAGTTATAGTTTTTTAATTAAACGTCAAAAACTAAAAAAAGTCCGATTTTTTTTCATATTTTTACGTCCTATACCTAAATCCTTTTTTTTTCTTTCTTATAATATGCATTTTCGTACATCCCTATAGAGCCTATATAATATACAAAATTGCAGCTTTGCAACACGACTTGCCATTTGTATGAAAAACTTAGATAGCGGACCTCCTGCTTTTTGAATTTCGCGTTTTTAGTTTCAATTGCAAAGTTTACTGACCTGATTTTACCCTTAAATGAAAGAATATTAATTGCGCTATAAGATAATTATTTCATGTTTTTCGTAGCATAATTAGATAAGGCGATATTAAACCAAAAACGTTAGCAAAACTTAACATTTTATCTAGTTTACAAAACAGGGTACTATTTGAAGTCTCGAATCTCTGAAACTATAAGACCTACGGTAATGCATGTTATCTCATCTTGTTACAAATTAATTCATCTTTAAACGTTACCTGATACATATTGTCAAAAAACGTAAAGCTTTTTTTATAAAAATCAGAAACTAAAAATAGACAGTAAATTTCACAGTTTTTCACGTATAACGCAGCTAGCACAACTTTTTTTTGCTTGCAAAATGTGGTTTTATACTGCCCTATGGTGTCTAAATAACATACCAAAAATGCAGCTTTACTACATGTTTTGCGAGTTTAATGTACGATTTGACCGTACTATATTTGTATTCAACGGTTTTTAAACGGTTTTTATTAACTTCACCGCGTATCAACTGTCGTCGATGCTTCAAATCTTGTGATCGATTTTTCGACCACTTCTACTGCACCGAAATTAATAAAATTTGGAACTCTTATCAAGTCCCCATGACAACGCAATATTATAATAATTGTATCCTTGTATGCTCAAAGCCTGATGCTGCAGACGTACTGCTTACCTTAACTGAGAGTGTTAGACACGTGAAAATGAAAGTGTAGCATGTTTGGCATAATCAGATACTAACAGCCTGATCTTGACTTCCAACTCCTCACTCGTGATGCTGCAGTACTGCCCACAATAACCGCAAGGTTTATCTTTTATCGATATCTTGATTTTAAAGAAGTTCTTTAGATATTAAGTAGAAACATGCGAATTTAATAGGTACTAACGTCCAACTCCTAAAATCTGATACTCCAGTGTAACTGCCTGCCACAACCGCTAGGTTTAGCGACATGTAGATTTTGAAGTACTGCATTAGATATTTGGTAGAAACA
>JALPQI010003844.1:0-90527 GCA_025490895.1 Thaumatotibia leucotreta | reverse complement strand
ACATATATACCAAAGAAAAATACCTGAAATAAAACTATGAAAACGGATAAATTCACGTATATTAATTAACTTTAACTTCATTCCGACGTTTCGAACACTTTACAGGGTTCGTGGTCTGCGTCATCACCTCAACTCTTCCTGCGGGTGTTGTAAGAGTCAACTAAGGGATCGAAGTGTCACTGGCCATTCTTTGATAGAAGATTGATGATAGGCAGCAGCGTCATCATAGTGGAGTGGACCTATTACTGCAATCGCCAATCCCCTTGCCCAGCGTGACGATTATGGGCATTTACCTCTTAATGAGTCTATACGCATAATTAATAGGAGAGACCTACGTCCAGCAGTGGACAGAGATAGGCTGATGATGTGATGTGAACTAAAATTACATAGTTATTTCAAATTTTAGGTATAATATTATGTGCCGGCGAGTTTAATGTCGTATCAAATTTTCATCTCAAACACGCGGTGAAAATGGAAGTAGGTATTTTAATTACATTCATAATTTAGAGACTACTCCATGAGGATTCGAAAATGCTTATTGTTAGATATACTTTAGTAAAAAGATTTGCTTTTCAGTTTAATACCTTTCAAGGAGACGAGATTTCTCCCAAACATGGGTTCAGCTTTGGCGTCAACAATGATCCTTCGGTCAACGAAGTACTCGAAGTCTTTGACGGTGATCTTCTTCAGTAGCTCAGTGTCTTTCACTATGAGGTAGGGCGTCAGGAACTCGTAGCGACCAACCAACCTGCGAATCGTTATCCAATATTGTATTATAAGAACCTGCATAACATAACATGAGATTATATTCCCTATACTAGGCTATATACTAAGCTATCCGACAAATCAGCCTTATGACATATTGTCTGAGATAGTGCAATACGGCGTAAGTAACAAATTCAATTAGGATGAATTTGAGTGTCAATTGTTTGATATTTGACCTCTATCTACTTTGGTAGAACAGTTACGCGGTATTGCATCCCTGACGATATGTCATTGGTTGATTACAACATGGTTTCTAAGGTCAAAAACGAAAAAGAGATTACAGCTAAAAGGCGTAAAAAGGAGCAAAAAGTAGTAATAGACCTTGGCTACAACATTAAGCTGCGCAGATAACGATGGAACTAACAATCGGAAGATGCTTAGATACTCTATAATATTATACATAATAACCTGGATTCTAGTAGAGAAAATCGACTTTGATTGTGGGGTGAGAAATCGGGCACTACATCAATAGCGGGACAAAGGGTTTATGATTTATGCTGTCAAGCATTTTAAAGAAAACGCAGGGACTACTAAAGGATCACTAATGTTGCCCTTGTACATTTGACTTAAAATAGACTGACCAGGAAAGCTGTCATAAGCGGATTCTCTTTGAAGAATGACATGTCAGCCATGTCTCCCAACAGCGAGACAAACAGTCCTTGCTTTATGCTGTGATGCATTTTTAAATAGATTTTGCTTGTAAAAACTGACGAAAAATATACTATCCTATCTCCAGGAAAGCTGTCATAGTTAAGCCCGCATTACGGTATCCGATAAATGTTCCTTTTAGAACATCACGCCAGTCGGGTCATTCTCTGAGAGCCAGATTTTCCTCAGTCGTCCAAGGCAGCCATGTCTCCAAAAAGCAGGGCAAAGGGTTTATGCTTTATGCCGTGACGCATTTTTAAGAAATCACAGGAGCTACTAAAAAGGATCTTTAACATAGAAAAGTATTTGACTAAAATACACCAACCTTTCGCCAGGAAAGCTGTCATAAGCGCGCATTATGGTATCCGTGACATGCTCCTTCAAGAACGTAACGCCAGCCAT
Source organism: Thaumatotibia leucotreta (assembly GCA_025490895.1). NCBI lineage: Eukaryota > Metazoa > Arthropoda > Insecta > Lepidoptera > Tortricidae > Thaumatotibia > Thaumatotibia leucotreta. The sequence goes on along the minus strand of JALPQI010003844.1, from coordinate 88,712 downwards.
GTCACCGAACAGCGGGACAAAGGGTCCATGTTTTATGCCATGGCGGGACAATGTGGTGTAGTTCCAATATAACCAAGCCACTACTCCCAGGATCACGCTGGTGAAAAGTATGACGAAAAGCATGGCTGGAAAAAAATACATGTATGTAAGGTCCGGGGTATAGTTCGGGAAATATTTTTGTTTTTTGTTGACCTTTTGTTTTGCATCATTAACAATAGAAAAGTTCTGACTCGGGGTAGCCTCAATCCCTAGAGACCGCGTCCACGGGTGGCGGATAGTGGAATGCTCGCTGTTGGATTAATATCCCTCAGAGGGTAGGAGGGAAATTAAATACCTCCCGCGGACCACAAGGCCGGAGATGGAAACTCCGTTATCAAACCCCGTCGGTAGGCTTCTCCGACATATTTCGGAGGCGAGGCTGCAGGCGTGCTGGATGTTGGGTTGGAATATTCAGAAGGGGAGGCGGCGGAAGAACCTTCGGGTCAACGGCGGCCCCCAAGCCCTCCACGAGGGTCACACCTTGGCGTCAGGTGGCAACCGGCCGTAATAGAACAAAGCCAAATTTTACTCCTGATATGAAAGCACAGCCAGTAACGAGAATAAAAAAAGTTAGGGCGTCCCCCGCAAGCGACGGTCCTGAGATGCTACAAATGACCTCGAAAAAGATATTAAATGCTAAGGCGTCCCCTGGAAGTGACGGCAACCGACGTACCGTAGTCAATCTGCGCATTGGAACTTGGAACCTAGGTTCCTTGACTGGGCGAAGTAATGAACTAGCCGAAACGCTGCATAGACGGAATATAGACATTTGTTGTATCCAAGAACTTCGTTGGAAGGGGTCCAAATCCAGGGACATAGGTCACAATTATCAGCTTGTATACCATGGAACATCAAATACCAGAAATGGCGTAGGCATCGTCCTCAATAGGTACATGAAGCAACGCTTGATAAAAGTGGATAGAGTGAATGACCGCATCATACATGTAAAACTAGCGCTAGACAACCAACCATGCCTAAACATACTATCAATCTATGCCCCACAAACAGGATGTAGCAGTGAGGAAAAAACTCAATTCTGGGAGGAACTGCAAGAAGTCGTGCAAAGTTTACCAGACTCAGAAAGGAAAATTATTGCAGGGGATCTGAATGGCCATGTGGGTAGAGTAGCCCCACGGAATTCCAAAGTGCACGGAGGGTTCGGATACGGCACACTTAATGACCAGGGAAAAGACATCTTAGATCTAGCGACGAATTTTCACATGCCAATTATTAACACCTTTTTTTAGAAAAAAAATGAGCATCTCATTACCTATAAAAGTGGTAAGTCCGCTACACAGATAGATTATTTCCTGTGCGACTCCGATACCAGAAAACTCTGCAAGGATTGTAAAGTGATCCCAGGCGAACCACTTACAGCACAACACCGCCTCCTAGTAACATGTCTTGGCATGCCAACATGGAAAAAGAAAAGAAATGTCAAGGAAATACCGCGGATTAAGTGGTATAACATCCACAAGCCTGAGGGCGCAATACTTACAGCTAAAATGGCGGAATACATGGAGGAATCACGTAACCGAACTGAGGACGTAAATTCTATATGGGACGACTTCCACAAAACAGTCACCGAGTTGGCTAAACAAAATCTTGGAATATCAAAGGGACTACTGAATATTGGCAAAGATGCTGCTTGGTGGAATACCGATGTGATGGAGAAACTTCAAGAAAAGAAGGAAACCTTTAAAGTCTGGCAGAGCACTCAAGACGAAACGGACAAGCTCGAACACAAGGAAAAATATAAAACTGCAAAGAAAGCTGCAAGAAGATCTGTAGCGATTTCCAAGGCTTGTGCTCAGAAAACCTTCATCGAACGACTAGAGCAATGCGAATCGGATATGGAAATATTCAAAGTTGCCAAGCAGCGAAACAGGAATACGCTAGATTTCAAGCAAAACAGATATATAAATGATGATGCTGGTCAACTGCTCACTGATGATACAAAAATCTTAGAAAGGTGGCAAACATACTTTAAAACTCTACTTAACGAAGAATTCGATCAAGAGCCGTTGATGCCGCTACCACTCACTTACGGGCCCATAGATGTAATTAATTCAAGAGAAGTAAAATATGCTTTGTCTGGTATGAAAAATCGAAAAGCCCCAGGATCAGATGAAATTCCAGTGGAGATATGGAAAAGTACTGGAGAAGCCGGAATTGCATGGCTAACACATCTCTTTAATTGCATCTTAGTAGAGGGGAAGATTCCTGATATGTGGCGGCAAAGTAAACTCATCCCATTTTACAAAAATAAAGGGGATGTTTCGGAATGTGGCAATTATAGAGCCATAAAGCTAACGTCGCACTGTCTTAAAATATGGGAAAGAATTCTCGCTAAGCGGCTCACAAACGTAACTACCATTACCCCAAATCAATGCGGTTTTACAAGTGGCGTGGGAACGACGAACGCAATTCATACAGTTCGTATACTATCCGAGAAGTATAAACTTCGTAAAAAGGACCTGCATTTCATCTTTATAGACCTGGAGAAAGCGTTTGACCGGGTCCCCCGGAGACTAATATGGCAGGCCCTTAGAGACCAACAAATTCCAGAGTTGTACATCCACCTGATACAAGATATGTACCATAACGTAACTACGCGCGTGGTTACGCCAGCAGGTACCGGCTCTAGTTTTGAAGTGAATGTCGGAGTACATCAGGGCTCAGCCCTCAGCCCTCCACTATTTAACTTGTGCATGAACTACGTCACCAAAAATCTACAAAAAAGTCCTCCCTGGTGCCTACTATACGCCGATGATGTAGTTCTGATCACGGAAGAGCAATCAGAAATCCAAGAAGACCTGGATGCATGGAAGGACGCTCTTGAACGACGAGGGCTCAGGGTTAACCGGAAGAAGACTGAATATATGCGGTGCAATTTCTCAGGCATCAATCTAGACTGGGCACCAACTATAGACGGCACGAAATTAAATCAAGTCTCTGAGTTCAAATATCTTGGCTCAGTGCTAGACTCAAGTGGTGATACTGTGAAAGACATAGAGAACAGAGTGAGAGCTGGATGGATGAAGTGGCGAGCTCTTACTGGCGTCCTATGTGACCAGAAAATCCCAATCAGAACAAAGGGCACAGTGTACAAACGGGCAGTAAGACCCGCCTTACTCTACGGGTCGGAGTGCTGGGCAATGAGAAAAGCTGATGAACAAAAGCTTCACGTAGCGGAGATGAAGATGTTGCGCTGGTCCGGTGGTGTCACCCGAATGGATAAAATCAGAAACGACCACATAAGGGGTACATTTAAAGTCGCCGACATTACAGCCAAACTACAAGAGAGCCGCCTACGTTGGTATGGGCACGTAATGCGCCGCGAAGAAGGTCACTTAACGCGAACAGTGATGAGTATCAATGAAGGCAAGAGAGGACGAGGACGCCCACCTATGACCTGGATGAAGACCGTAAACAACGACCTAAAGACGACGGGCCTCACACCCGAAATGACGAAACAACGCCCTGAATGGCGGAAACATATCAGGAGAGCCGACCCCAAATAATGGGATAGAGCGAGGATGATGATGAACAATAGAAAAGTTCTAGACTGCTGATTGTCTAGTAAGTGTTAACGCAAAACAAAAGGTCGTAAGTAAGATAACAGTCGGTCAAATAATATTTCCCGAACTATAAGATGAAACGGTTTTTTTAATGGGGTAAGACAAAAAGTCGTACTTCTGGCACAGCGTTTGCTGGTAGCTTTTTGTCTTACCCCATTGAAAAGAGGCCGTTTCATCTTACCCCATTACCCCATTATTTTGGTTGTCCATCATCAGTGGACAACCAAACGTCACTATAGTTGGAAATTTGTAAGAATTAACTTTTGACAGTTATAGATTAAACCTTATTAATATGAGGGTACGGCTAACCGTTTTTCCGATAGTCTTAACGTCAAAATAGGTATATAAGGCTCATTTCTAAAGTGTCAAAAGTTAATTCTTAGAGATTTCAAACTATAAGTAATGAAATAAACACCTACTTGGAATAAAGCTCGTATCTCAGTTCTGATTCGATACCGAAATACGACGTTGCTAAGAGTAGCGACAGTTTTTGTAGTGAGTTTTAGTTGTCTGGGTACGATATAGTTTGGTTAGGGTTTTGCTCACTTGAGGAATAGATAGAGAAAATTATTAGGCGAACAATGATGATGATGATGGTGAAGTAAGTTTGAATTCAATGTTGTACGTTGATAAATGCTAATGTTACAGGACAAGTCATAACCACCATTTCGTTAAAGGTGCATTCAGACCAAACGAGCATTCGCTATTCTATCCCCCACTCTACGAAATCAACGAATCACGTTTTGTGTAACGATCGAATTTCGTAGAGTGGGGGATAGAATATCGAATGCTCGTTTCGTCTGAACGCACCTTTAACCTCGTCCTACCCGTCATACTAAGTTTGAGCTATTGAAATTTAAACCTAACGAGTTTGAATATATTAGTCGTTTTTCTTTTGTTTTTCTTATCGAATATGTCTTTTATAAATCACATTGGGCAGGACGATAAACAAAAGTCTGTGATACCTTTTAACGGCGCAATTCTTAGGCGCCTATTGCTTTGCACGTGGGCCTTTATTGTGCCAAAAATAGCCTAAATTATCTACCTGTGACATGTCCAATAACATGATTGAGTTGACCTTGATATTGACGATTTAAGTGGTCATCTGCGTGGCGCTTAATCCAGTCGATAAACCTGACCTTGACGCTCGACCAACAATGACGAGTTTGTAAACAAACTTTATCTGATCAAATTATCAAAACATTGTGTTGTTTTACCTAACATTGTAACATATTATTATAATATCATCGGTTGATATCCAAAATTTAGTAACTAATGAATACCTACTTGAAATATACCTTTTATCTCGGTTATTGTTATTTATTCGTTATGAAAATACAAAATATATACATATTATATCTACACATTACGTAAATAACTACGAGTAGGATTTGATGTACTGATATAGGTAATTATTTTATTTGTAACATTTTTAAATTTGCAAGTAAATGTTCACTAAAATCGAAAACAGGAAATTATTATTAATTAAATTAAGTTATTGTTAATTTTAAATGTGAAACTTTACATTTAAAATTAACAATAATACATCTATTTTAAAACAGTTAAGCATACAATATATAGAATTTGTGATTTTTTAAGATTATATACCTAATATAATATTTAGGCAATTAATATACTAAGACACAAATTATGATATTGAATATTATAATATGCATCTTTTGTGTAGGTATTAAAAAAAATTATAAAAGTACCTAAAATGAAGATTGAAATATAAATAGATTAATCATATAAGATAACGTACAAAATAAATTAAATAAAAAAAATGATAAAAATTTACATAGCAGGTCAAACCAAGGTCAAAAACCTGCATTTAAAAACATAATAAGATGTACCTGAATTTCCTTAAAGTATGACACAGTGGTCGTAAACATAAACAATAACGTTTATAAACACGTAAGATTGAATGCACGGTTAGGTCCGAACTGGCTGTCAAGAGCTATTCGCAGTGTTATATCATAAAGACTGGTTTGGGTACGGCTGAGAGACAGCCAAGTTCGTAACCAGGGTCGCGTTTTATAAAGTTACAATTTACAATTTCACTGTTTGCCTCTCTTTATAGCCAATATGTGCGTGCGTTAGAGAGGCAAACAGCGAAATTGTAAATTGTAACTTTATAAAACGCGACCCTGATAATATAAATACATTATTGTAATGCTTCTAAATAGCTAGTAAAGTATTTGTATGACATGTAAAATTATTTCTAATTTTATCAATAAAAATCTTATTCGCATTCACATTCTCAGTAGTTGTCTTAATTATTTTATTATAAAGACGCTACTTTTTGAGGGAATGGTTGTGTGATTTATTTTGACTTCCGCTTTTGAACTAAATATTTTTCTCGGATTACATTTTAGTCGATTGCAAAAAAAAACTTAAAAAATTAATGGCTTAATGAAGACAATAATCATTATCGTTTACGACAATTAGTGATACAAACTAAGAGTTATTACGAAATTGATTTTCATTTAATTGTTTTCATTGATACATTCAACTATGTAGTAGGTACCTATTTTTTTTGCAATCATTTCGGTTTATAAAAATAATCGAATTTATTCAACCTCAGCTTTGAAGATCAATCAATATGTTTAATTTAATATTTAAAAAATCAGTTGTTCCACAAAACATGTATATAGCAGCACCATATCTCTCACGCTATACCAGAATACCGAAAAGGATTCGGATAGGAGGCGGCTAGTATTGCTTGCCGCTTAGAGTATAGTCAAAGGCGCGTAGCCTTATAACAGATAGCATATACTCGAGACATTCGACCGCTAACCGCTGAGCTGGAGTGGCCGAGTGGTTTGGCATCAGCCGCAAAAGCTGTGAACGTGGGTTCAAATTTCACCTCCGGCGTAGACAAACTTTGTTATTTTTTCTGTGATATATGACATTTAATATTTAGTAACTGTACCCACCCGAGAAAATTTACTGGTGGTTGCTAAGACCGAGTAGCCGAGCGTTGCAGGCATCAGCCGCGAAAGCTAAGCACGTGGATTCCCACCTCGGACGTTGGTGATCTTGGTCGTTTTTTCTTTGGTACCTATATGACATCCAATATTCATATCTAATATTCAAACAAAGTTTTGAGGTTAAAGAATCTTTATTCTCACAAAATAAATCGTCGGCTGACAACCAAAACTCACTATAAAAACTGTCACTACTCTTCACAACCTCTTATCTCAGTATTGGATCAGAACTTGGATACGATATCTATTTCAAGTAGGTATTTGTTACTTTAGTGAGTTTTGGTTGTCAATCGACGAAATATGACATTTCACTTTATGAAAATTGAGCATGCATGTATTTATACTCGTATTGCGCCTATGACCAATAAGTTATGTTTATTTACTTACATTTAGTTACATTACTATCTCAAGACATATTAAACTTTTTATTTAAAAACGTACCTATCTTAGCCTAGAGGATACTTCATTATAAGACTTGGCTTTATTTTTGCACGGCAATCTTATCAGGTATTTCATAAACCTGGCGCATACTACATCAGACTGATCGAGTTCGATGACCTCATAGTGAAATAGTAGAGCAACATGGTCAATGGAACAGCTGTAGTTGTTCATTCAGTCACCAAAAATATAAACAGGGCGGAGCACGCAAAAATATCTGACCAATAAAAGAAGTTTAGGAAAGTGATGCAACATTTTAACATGATTAACATTATTGCATTAAGGAATGAAACTGTATTAGATGAATGATATAGTACATTGTGCATCAAGGGAGGTAAGTACGGAATTACTAACGAGAGTGTTAGAATCCCGACGCAGTAGTTGGAGGGCTTTTAATGACTCGAGTTAGTATTCCGCTTACCGACCGCGATGCATACAATGTTTTTCATCAAACTTGCCGACAAAAAAAACTTTTAAGACAAAATATTATTAAATGACGTACTGACATTTCTATTACTATCTCGGGAATTTCACTTTTCTATTACTTCCGCAACGCATGGCGCGCTTAGACAGCAAGTGTGATGATTTTTTTTCCCATTCGCGTTTTTCCGTATTACTTACTTACTCCGCTGGCTCAGCGACCCAAAATGGATCTTGGCCTCCGATACGAGTTGGCGCCAATGCACCCGGTTCTGTGCGATCTCCTCCCAGTTCACTGCATTCAGGGTGCGTAGGTCCTTCTCACAGAATTAGATTTGGATAGAAGAAACAAGTTCATTCATTTGTATGGCGGCCGAGCGTGTAAGATTTTGTACTGAAGTTGTTACATGCCTATGATTTTAAATATATCTCAGGCCCTTGAGTATTCATATTTTATTGTGTTGTTGCAATTAATATTACTTAAGGAGGCATTATTAATGTTTTTGTTCACTTCAACTTACAAAATTTGACGCCCGAAAGCTGCAAGCTGCGATTAAAGACGGACAACTCAGTGGATTTCACTGAGTTCATTTGACACGCTAAGTAGATACGTTTGCTTGATCTATGGTATAGACATCTATGGTCCTTCTCCACCTTGTCTTTCCAGCGGTCTTTCCCGTATTGATTCGTCATTATTAATATTAGGTAATTCATGTACCTACATAATTATACAGACAAGTAACCCTTCCGCGAATTATGAAAATCATTTTCGGGCATCTATCTCTCTCACACTGATGACGCCTTCGTTTGGGTGACAGTTGTTAATTAAAAATGAAAAAAATAAAAAAGAATACTAGAAATCTGTTCATCCAGTCGTAAGGTCTGAGATAATAAACATATAAAATAAGCATACAGTCGAATTACCAACCTTCTCCTTTGTTTTGGAGTCGGTTGACAATTTGAATTATTGCGCAAACAAAATCATATTAATGTGTAAAAACAATAAATAATTTCATCTTAATTTTTATTTGTCTTAAATTTTTATGTTGAACTTGTTGAAGGTGTTTTATAATCTTTCTTTTATGAAAAGTAGTAAGGTGGAAGTACTAGTAGGTAGTGCGCAACATGTCAACAAAGAATATTTATTTAAATCACGATATTTTGCTCGTATATAAATCTAGATAAAGTATTGTCATGTGTTTTTGAGAGGAGTTTGTTAGTTTTGTTAAATAGCATTTATTTTATAGGGTGACAATAACAAAAATTCTCAAAATTGCTTTTCTTAGTCAACTCCATTGTATGAGTAAGCGTCAGGTGCTTTTGCTGGCAGTCTCAATAGATGGCGCTTCAGTACAAGTTTCAATGTCACATATTGGGACATTGGAAATATTAACACTCAGTCCTTATAAACGTCAGCCTGTTTTAAAATTATGCAAATCATTTAGATATAAGCTAATTATTTCAAAGTTATTTCAAGCTATAATGACGAGTATTGGTACAGCGTCGGGTACTAGTACTTCCACCTTAACTGCGTACAATTTTTTTGCTATCGACTCAAATCGTAGTCAGTCCGGAAAGAGAAGACGTGTGTTCAGTGTCTTCACTTTTCGCGACCATACTCCTTTTTTTTTTTTTTTTTTTTTTTTTTTTTTTTTTTTTTTTTTTTTTAATGAACTGCCATCAGTCGTTGACGACTATAATCAGTTTTGTTGAGGGAAAGTGGCCCTACTCCTTAACTAATTTTTCCGTGGTTTGAAGCGAAGCCAGTTTCCTTCCTCCACGGCCATCCGGAAGCCATCTTTATTGCAAAGACGGAGCGGGATGTTGGTCTTCTCACAGGGTGTCACTTCCATACGCAGCAGGAGTTGGTAAACCATGACTTTCACCTCGGAGAGGGCAAATCTTGAACCTGGTTGAACAAAACATGTGAACAATAAAAGGCTTATCAAGATCCACTACATTTCTCAAAATTTCCCAGGAATCCCACAACAACGCAACGGAGAGTTGCCGAGTTTGCGGACGATTATGTGAGGCATACGTCTTAGGCACTGGTCTCACCGCCAGCTACTAAGCTATGAACTATCGGCTATAAACACGAAGAAAAGATACCCAGTTACTCACTCCCATGTAAATAAAAGAGACACGGCAATACTCGCCCAGCTATCAGCTATCACCGCCGGGCGATTATCTCTTTTTTTAAATCAATTAGTTTAATTATAAAAACAAATTGATGTTTTCTAATCTTGTATTTCCCAGGAAGTTTGTACAGTCGAGGAAATTGAATGTTTAGCACTTTACGGTTCAAGTTAAATTGGTAGTGTCACGTCCAACGTAAAGTGAACCATAAACTGCTAAACATTCAATTTCCTCGACTGTACAAACATTTTGGAATTTGGTGTGTCTTGCTCAGCATCATTGACTCTACCAGCTTACAATTTTTTAGGGTTCCGTAGCCAAAATGGCAAAAACGGAACCCTTATAGATTCGTCATGTCCGTCTGTCCGTCTGTCACAGCCGATTTACTCGGAAACTATAAATGCTACAGTAATGAAATTTGGTAAGGATATGTGTTGTATGAACCGCTACAGGATTATGATACTAAATTGTACTAATTGTAAAAAGCTATTGGGGTGGGGGCCCTCCATACATGTAACTGAGGGATATAATTTTTTTTTAGTCGTATATAAGCGTGTGGGGTATTAATAGAAAGGTCTTTGAAAATGATATGAAGGTTTGTAAATCTCATTTTTATTTAAGCAAATCGTTTTCGAGATATCAGCTCTCAAAGTCTGAAAAATGTGTTCCCCCCCTCTTTTTTTTAAACTACGCGATATAAAATTCTAAAAAAAATATATGTTATGCACATTAATAAACTCTATCAACGATTTTTGGTTTGATTAAATTATCTCCTATAGTTTTTGAGGTAGGTTGATTTAACTTATTTTTTTAATAATAAATTGATAATGGTACGGAACCCTTTGCGCGCGAGTCCGACTCGCACTTGGCCGGTTTTTAGGGTTCCGTAGCCAAAATGGCAAAAACGGAACCCTTATAGATTCGTCATGTCCGTCTGTCCGTCTGTCCGTCTGTCACAGCCAATTTACTCGGAAACTATAAATGCTACAGTAACGAAATTTGGTAAGGATGTGTGTTGTATAAACCGCTACAGGAATGTGATACTAAATTGTAAAAAAAACCATTGGGGTGGGGGCCCTCCATACATGTAACTGAGGGATAGAATTTTTTTTTCAGTTGTACATAAGCGTGTGGGGTATTAATAGAAAGGTCTTTGAAAATGATATGAAGGTTTATACATCACATTTTTATTTAAGCAAATCGTTTTCGAGATATCAGGTCTCAAAGTCTGAAAAATGTGTCCCCCCCCCTCTATTTTTTAAACTACGCGATATAAAATTCTGAAAAAAATATATGTTATGCACATTAATAAACTCTATGAACGATTTTTGGTTTGATAAAATTATCTCCTATAGTTTTTGAGGTAGGTTGATTTAACTGTATTTTTTTAATAATAAATTGATAATGGTACGGAACCCTTTGCGCGCGAGTCCGACTCGCACTTGGCCGGTTTTTTTACAATATCGAATGAAGAAAACTAAATGTAGAAACTTTTTGAGAATTGCACGTGAACGGAACATGAGAAAACCGAACAAAGACCACCTTCTGATCTGATATCAAAATATCATGTTTTGTTTGTAATAGTAAATTGTTCTCTTGTATTAAAATATTCAGCTTACCGATGCAATTCCTGGGGCCCACTCCGAAGGGCATGTAGGCCAATGGGGAAATCTTGTGCTTGTTTTCTTCGGAGAAGCGCTCAGGATCGAACTTTCCCGGGTTGGGGAAGTTGTTGGGGTCGCGATGATATGCCCAGATCGGGATTTGCACGGATTCTCCTTTACGCAGCTGCAAATAATAGAATTCTTTTAATCCCAGGAATGATAGGATTCTTTAGTTATTTACTAACTTTTTGATAAATACATATTTTTTGTAATTATTCCTAATTTTCCATCAGCCTAGCCCAAAATAATTTAACACGTTGAACGCCACGCCAAAAATGTAGTATTTCCATTGGAGCCACAGGGGTCACCGGTGAGCCTAACCATGTTGAACCATTGGGGCCACGGGGGTCACCGGTGAGCCGTCGCGAGCCTTCATTTCAAACCTGTTTTACAGGCCACCGTTCACTTATTCCATCCAAAAACGTATGCAGGGTGAGCCTTGTGGCCCTAGAGAAGATACAAATTGCCTTGGTTCTTTTGTACTGTAAAGGACTTATGATTTTTTCGTCATTTTGTGAACTTAGTTAGGGTTGGCTTACTCTTCATAGGTAAAATATAGTTGAAGACTTGCAAATAAAGATTTTAAATATTGAGTTTGGTAAAAAAATAAAGTAAATTAGTTTTTAATGTTTATATTTATTTGTTTACCTAATTTTAAGCATATAATACAACTTTTAGTTAAGTTTAAAAATAGGTAACGTCGTCGACTTACTCGCTATCAAGATGGAACTAAAGCTTGTATTCTTGAGCTTTTCGTAAAACAATTGATCACAATTGGCATAGTAAACTTAGGTATTCATTATAATTATAATTCTTATCAAAAGTAACAAAAGTACAAAATCATAATAGATAGTGAGTTCTGTCATGGTTTTGCTCCGGATTTGTTTAGAAGGGAGCTACTTTTTATATCGAGGGGGGCATTATCTCCAGATCGACGGAGTTGTATGTCGACGATGTCTTCTGCGTTATGAGAGGTGGCAAGCATGAAGTTGAGCAATTACTCCTGTATCTCAATTCCATTCATACTAAAGTCAAATTCACATATGCATTGGAATCGGAGCGTAGTTTGCCTTTTCTGGACGTCAAGGTCATAGGTCGAGATGATGGTTCTTTGGCGCACACTGTCTATAGGAAGCCCTCACAAACAGACAGGTATTTGAACGCTCTGTCTCACCACCACCCCCGGCAGCTTCAGTCTGTGGTTAATTCTCTAAAGAACAGAGCACATGACCTTTGTGACCCTGAATTTCTGGAAATTGAGTTATCGCACGCTCAGGAGGTTCTGAAGAGAAATGGCTACATAATGAACAGACGGCAACCCAGACGAATACCGAGGAAGAAACATTCAGATGTTGTGAGGCGACCAGCATTTTTGCCTTATGTCAGGGGTGTAACGGACAAAATAGGTACGCTTTTGAATAAGTATTCCACACCAACCGTTTATATGCCGTTATCAAAGGTGGCAGGGTATCTAAGGTCGCCTAAGGATGTTTTACCTTATCACACACCGGGCGTTTATAAGATCGATTATAGCTGTGGTAGTTTCTATATTGGGGAAACTAAACGCACCATAGCGGAAAGGGTCAAGGAACATATCACGGCTGTTAAAAAGCGTCAAACGAATAAGTCTGCTGTGGCCGAGCATTTGTTGGAGTCTGACCTAACCACTGGATTGAGCTCCATAACCCGAAAGTCCTCTCAACCGAGCGTATAAATATATCATAGCCGAAAAGTACGTGTAGCTATTGAAATTAAGAAAAATCGGAATTTTAATCAAAATGAGGGGCAAGGAATCTCGTCCGCGTGGAATCCCGTAATTTACAAATGTAAGCGTGGTGAAACATCCATTTTAAAGCCATTGGATGTTGTGAGTGTTGTATGTAGACCTAGTGACAACCCTAGCCTTGAAGTGAAAAAAAGCTTAATTGTCGTTACAAAACTGACATCGAAGATAACTTTTTTGTGAGAGTTAAGCTAATTGGGTGTCCCTCGAAGTGAAAATGCCCGGATACCAGCCGTACTGATAGTTGCGAGAGTTGCGAATGCGCATGCAAATGCGGGGTGTGCGGGCGGGTGAGCCGCGGCGTGACCCCGCGGCCCCCGCGGAAGGAAGTTCACAATTCCTTCCGTTCAGGCCACGCGGCTCACCGGTGAGCCTTTTAATGAAACTCGAGTTTTTATGACGTTTAAGCTAGTGTCTCTTAATCTATTTTGCTAAATATAATATACTGCATCCAAAATGACCAAAATCTCATTTTTGAGAAAATAGCCCATTACTCGATTTCACCATGGCCTCAACGGAAATATCGTGAAGGCCCACCGGTGAGCCGCGTGGCGTCCAACGTGTTAAAGGTTTGGCTACGTAGCCAATTTTTTCTAAATACTTATAAATGTACAGGAAAGCACGTTGTTAGCAGGTCTTATTTGCCACTATTTAACCATGTCGGAGATATGAGTTACTAAATCTAGAAAACGATAAGCAATGTTTTGCTTGGAGTGGTCTTTGCTTGGTCCATGCAGGTTTGCAGGTAGATGATACCAACCTATGAACAGGTGGCTGGTGACCTGACAGTATAAAAGGTCACTACTGCAGTGTTCATCAATTCATTCCCGTGTTAGACATAGAACGATTCACTCTTGTCTTGTTATGTGAAGGGTTTACATTCTTACGAAGGAGTTATTTCTATGGGGTATGCATCTATGCATGGACGCAAGCTTAGAACTCTCCATTCGTTTTCTACTACTGCGTAGATGCGTAGATACAAGATTCTGAGTACTGTTAGTAACGAGTAACAAGTAGCTAGGAGGCAGATAACTAAAATCCTACCCCTCTTAGCTCGGCTGTCATTAGGGTTCCCGATAACCATATCTATTTGTGGCCCACATTTACTCTTAGATTTGAGACTACATGAGCTTCTAACTGTTAGGATGCGGCTCCACTGACGCGGAGCGGAGCGGAGCTGTGGGAGCTCGGCCAATGAGACCGCATCACAATGTTTCGAATTTTGGATTTGAGGAATGTAATTGGTCAATTTTGCACAGCTCCGCTCCGCTCCACGTCAGTGGAGCCGCACCCTTAGAGGTGTCAACTGTGGTTAGGTCGTAGGAATATGTTTTTGGTTAAATTTCAAAAAAATATATTAAAGTCGTGTACAACAAGTGGACGTAGTTACACGATAACGTTCCAACCCACATGACTTTGATATAAAAATCGATGACTTTTGTAGTTGACAGAAAGTTTAGATTTTAATGACAAACTCATGTGGGTTAGAACGTTATCGTGTAACTACGTCCAAGTGGTCTATGCATCGTATACTAAAGGTGAACCCCAACACGTTCGTCACACATTGACCACACGTTGTCTGTGCAGCGACTATATGTTTACGACTGACGTGTATCGAGAAACCATCTGCATTGCCCGTTCGTTCACGCCGCGTTGTCCATTAATGACCATCGGATGGATCAACTAGTTAACTACTAACAGAGTCGCTGCCGCGTTAGAGTGGAGTTGTTATAATGTGCGAAGACCTTTCAACACTTACGATGACATCTTTGGTAGCTTTCTCGTTGGGTTTGCCCAGATTGTAGTCTTTGGCACAGATACGATCCACGACAGGAGCACTCGGCCACTTGCGAAGAACCTCTGGAAAATAGTTTTTATTGTCAGTTTTACTCAAAATGTATGTAGATTCTTTGGGATTTAAAACATCATTCGTACAGATACGAATAAACGATTTTTCATACCTTGAATAGGAGGCGACATCAGCCGAAATAATATGCTGCTGAATTGGCAGTTCCTTTTTCTTCTTTATATTAGCTAGTCATACATACATTGTCAGTTCCCGTAGCCTAGTTGGTAGTGACTCTGCCTATGAAGCTGGATGATATGGGTTCGAAATGTTTGTATATCAATATATAAAACCGCACCTGATATAACCATATCCAAATACGCCAAGTGCTGTATCGAGTTGTAGTCAAACTCTCCATTGTTTTTCTTCTCGTTCTCCCTGATTTCTTCCAGAAGTTTCTCCTGGCAGTCAGGGTTGACAGCCAGCTCATACAGCAGGAAGGTCATGGTGGTGGAAACGGTTTCGTAACCAGCAAAGAGGAATATCACCGCCTGGGCTACGAGATCCATATCACTCCACGCTGGAATTCAAAACATTTTATTGTAAAGGTACATCCATATACATTTTTTGGTATTTGATAAATAGTGGTATTTGGTCTGATTGCGGTTGAACTTGGCATGTCAATTAAACATTCCCTGGAAAATGTTGACCAGTGTGACTGCTTAAAATTGTGACTTTGCGTGTAGTTACATTTATTAAAATATTTGGATTTGAATATTTTAATATAGGATAGCCCGTGTGGTGACGGCAGTAAGAATACATTTGTTACCACCCCAACTCCTCCTGCGGGTGTCGTAAGAGTCGACTAAGGGATTGAAGTGTCACTGACCATTTTTTTGATAACGATTGATGATGGGCAGCAGCGTCATCATAGTGGACACACATTACTGCGATCGCCAATCCGCTTGCCCAGCGTGGCGATTATGGGCATTTACCTCCTAATGCGTCTATAGGTATGCATAGTTAATAGGAGATGCCTACGTCCAGCAGTGGACTATCATAGGCTCATGATGGGAATATAGGATAAGAATCTGCTAAGGAACATTTAATCAACTTGACAAAAACTATGTCACAAAACATGAAATCCTTATTTTGGAAAATAGGCAACGTACCTGTTTTGACTTTCGCTTTTCCGATGTCGGACTCTTCAACAGTAGCAAAGCCGGCGTGATCGTCTTTCGTAGCTTTTGTCTCGTGCTCTAGTTTCCCTGAAATCAGAATCGTAATCTTAATATGAATATATTTGGCTGTACGGCACGTTGAAGTTTTATTTCGAAATGTTTCATTAACTTCATTAGTAACTTTTTTCTGTCTATTATTGCCATGCTTACGGTCACCTGAGTCACGCTGGTTTTATGCAAAATAAATACAACAATGTAAATATGCATTATTCTCAAGTTAAAAAGCCCTTTGCTTAATGGGCCACTCTACAAACATGGACTACATGTATGTTTGCATAATTTAAGAAGCTAAATTGTGCATAAAACCAGTGTGACTCGGGAGACCGTAACCATGGCCATAACAGACAGAAAAAAGTTGATTTACCCAAATATTGTAAAATACTGATTGCAAATAAATAATTAAATTTGACCAATTGTAATCTGCAATCACCTATATAATAACTTTTTCATCGATGTTGTTTTTGCATATTCATAGTTTTTTGTAACAAAAACAGAAAACGATTTGCTCAAAATGTTTTAATGGATTGATCGGTTCTGCCTTTAACCCTAAATGCAAAAAATGTTATCCCAGGATTTTTTTTAATTTTCTGGTAGGTATATTATCAGTTACCTATTAGAAAAAGGAAAAAAAAGGATCGGTGTTAACTATAACACCCAGTAGGGTAAAAAAATGGGTTAATCCGGTGCAATATTGTAGGCTTTCGTGTAATGTAAATTTGATTTCGATATCATGGACACTTCAAGCCTAGCGTAGCTCTTGGCTGTCCTTATGACTTAAATCGTGCGATATAAAAAAAACTTCGTGTCAATGTACTTGAAATTTCTTGCCTGCTACTACAAAAACCGTATCGTACATTTCGTAGATTTGTCCCTGTCACTCAAACGAAGGCGTCATTACAGTGACAGAGAAAAATCCCCGTTTGCGAAGTTCGTTGTTGCAGGCCTGGTCTATTACAGCGAAAATCTAAATTCGTAAATTTCGAGGATTTTTCTCTGTCACGCAAACGAAGGCGTCATTAGAGTGACAGAGACAAATCCTCGACATTTACGAATTTCATTTTCGCGGTAGGGCCGCTGAGTCGCCATCCAGTTTTCAATATATTTTTACCTTTTTTGGCCTCCATAAGAAGATTTATCATGTCCGGTCGGTGGATGTGCCGTTCCTCACGGTGCTTGATACTTCCCAGAACCACATTAGTAAAGAAACTCTTTACACTTGCTGGGAATACTGTCACTTGTAGCGCCTGTCACAAGCATTGTATTAAAATTATATTTCTGACACTCTAGTAAATATCCATAGTTCTTGGAGACTATTGATGTTTGGATACTCCATAGTCCATGAGTGAAAGTCGCACTCTAGCGGGCAGTTTCGTGGAAACGTAAGGTTTACAAAAAAAATCTTAACTTACGAGTATTCAAATGTATTTAGTATTTGTAACAGTTTATTTGAATTCGTTGAAAAGAAGCAAAACGTGTATTCGCTATAGCCTGCGTAGAAGAGGAAGTGAAGTTTATTCATAATACACAATTACACATTTCTCCGAGATAAAAAATAACATAATAACATACAATACGCCTGCACCCTAAAAGAAAACAAGTATATCTGAAATTACAAATTGAAAATTCGAATCCGGGGAATCGACACTAAAAATGATAAATACCTAGTCTAATTCAAAACGAAGAGGTTGAGACTACAAATAATGTTAACCAAAACACACTTCATTGACCGTTGACCGCCGGCAATTTAGAAAAAATAATTATTGATAATATATTCGCATAACATATCTACTTAAGTAAATTAAATATTTTACATACTAGTCAATTGTATTTTTATTTAAAATTGAATGAATACTAAAAAATTATACGTTACTAAAGTACTACTTCAGTTTCTAATATATTTAGAATTGTACATTATAAATACTAGGTACCAAATACTAAGTACAAATACTTCTGCTTATTTCAAAATGAATTGATGTATTTGTGAACCTTATCTATCATTTTGACATGCCACCAAACTGCCCGCTGGAGTGCGACGTATGTGACCATGACTAATGAAGCATCGCATTTGCATTACGAATTAAATGTCTGTTACATAAGGATAGACAAACATGATGAAACTAAATAATGTTTTATGGAATCCTCAAATAAGCCCTAAAATATTTGACGCCTGCAAAAAACTTTACTTAGTTAAAGGTCTTTAACGAAAAGAAAATTTAACGTCATAATTTTTGTGTTACGATGTGAATTTTTATGTAACCATGTTAGAATGAGTGTGAATCTACTTTTGTCTGGCTGTTATTG
This sequence comes from Thaumatotibia leucotreta, assembly GCA_025490895.1. Classification (NCBI taxonomy): domain Eukaryota; kingdom Metazoa; phylum Arthropoda; class Insecta; order Lepidoptera; family Tortricidae; genus Thaumatotibia; species Thaumatotibia leucotreta. The sequence continues at coordinate 70,336 of JALPQI010003844.1, read as the reverse complement.
TCATGGCTACGGTCAGCTGAGTCACGCTAGTTTTATGCACAATTTTGCTTTTTAAATTATGCAAACATACATGTAGTCCATGTTTGTAGACCCAGGCCCATTAAGCGAAGGGCTTTTTAATTTGAGAATAATGCATATTTATAACTATATATAACTATGCAAACATTCATTTTTCTGGTGTTCATAAGCCCTTCGTAATTTAAGTATGTAGCATAATTTTGCATAAAATCAACGTGACCCAGGAGACCCTAATCATGATAATAAACAGAAAGAAAACGATTCACCCATGACTAACATTCGTAATGCAATGGACGTCATCGTGATTTTTATTTCAATTAACTACGTACTTTTCAGGGTTTCGTAGCCAAAATGGAAAAAAAAACTATACGATGATTTTTTTTATTTAATGTAATCCTATAGTGTGGGGTATCATTGAATAGGTCTCTTAAAAAGAATAAGGGTCTTTAAGAAAAGTTTTTTCTAAAGTCAATATTTTTGGAGATAATCGCATCAGAAGAAAAAAAAATTGTGTCCCCCCTCTAACTTTTGATTAGAAGGTCCAAAAAATATGAAATAAATCATCAATAGTGGGTTTATAGAGTACTTTAAAATAAAACTATTTCGAACATAATCGGCCCAGCCGTTTTTGAATAACTACGGAATCCTACACTGAACAGTGAGCATGGCCCGACATGCTCTTGACGGGTTTTTTTTTCTAGCGACTGATATAAGTTTAAAAGTACTCACCGTCATCACCCAGGGTATAAGAGTGTATCCTAAGAATCTCATTTGAGCCTGAAAGGTTAGGCTGGTTAATTCTTTGCTCATATTGTAGAACTCATTGTCGCCTTTTTGAGAGTTGACGTCGAGACCGAAGGCGCAGGTTGCTATCACATCGTTGGTGTAACGCGTCGTCAGGTCTTTCGCTTGGAGGTCTATGTAACCAACTGAAATGATAAAAAGATAAAATGAAGAAATCTTCTGAGTCGCGATCTGCCCACTAATACTTGTAATGTAACGGTACGGTAATTCTATAAATACAATAGTTCAAACAAGGTACGTAAGAAGCATCCATACCAAGTCACCACCCCAACAGGAGTTGGGGTGGTGACAAATGTATTCTTACTGCCGTCACCACACGGTTGAATATTTACACATCATGGTTAAATTGTCTGCTAGAATATTAACGACTTCTCCTCACCTTTTGACTGCTCAATCTTGGTTTTCAGAGTTTCCATCATCTGGTGCCCTACCTGCACCATGAAGGGGACCATCAGTCGGATCTTGGAGCTGGTGAAAGCAGGACTGAGGGCAGACCGCATGGCCTTCCATTCCTCACCTGGGAAAAGATTCAGAGTTGTAGGTGTACCTTCAGGGTTCTTAGTCTTTTACTCATGGCTGAAGGTTCTGACATCCGCAAAGTGGAAGCATTAGCGGACCTACCGCGAAATATGAAATCCGCAAATTTCGGGAATTTTTCAATCCCCGAAACTTACGAGCTTCGGTGCCCGCGGTAGCAGGTCAGATACCTACAGAAGTCGGACCACTGGCCGGGATATATCACGCCAAGATGATGATGATGATGCTGGACATAGGCCTCCCCCATTACTATGCGTATGGATGCATTAGGAGGTAACGCTCATAATCGCCATACTGCAAACGAATTGGCGGTTTTTGTTATCCCGAGTTCGTCATGTGCTAGCAGGGTGCTTAGGCAAGTTGTCAATCACTAACGCTTAACAGTCAATCGTAAACGAAAGGCAGCTAACTGTATTTGTCGCACTAATATTAAAGAGTAATAGAGAGCTAAAACTACGATACGCTACTAAGCGTTAGCGATTGGCAACTTGGCTAAGCATCCAGAGCTGATAATGATTGTTAGGTACTACGAATAGTTAATAGGGGAAAGTCTTGACCAAAGTCTTAAGAGACTCTCGTTAGATGGTTGTTATGTGATCCTTCTGATGTTTTTGGTTCCTCTCTCTGCGACCTTCACTACCTGGGGCCAGGTCTGTTTTACCGACAATACCCTAGATAAGGTTATTTAAAATTCTTATGAGAATAAAAGTCTTAAACCATAAAATGAGTAGGTTTAGTAAGAACTGTCTGGTAAGGTGTTTTTACAAATCCTTAAAAACACCTTACCAGACAATTCTTGCACACACAAAATACTGGCTGCGATCCGCCATCGACGGTCAGATCAAATTGAACATTTTGTTTGCAGACCGCAAAACGCATTCAGTGTGGCAACCTTTATGCACTTTTTAAAAACGTGGAACTGAATACGGAAGTTACATAAAGAGTTATGTAAATTGAGCAACAGGATCTATTATAATCGCGTTTTATCAGTGAGTACGCGAATGTAACAAAGTGGATGATAAAGCTTTTTGTTTTAAAAATATGAGCATTAGTGTGATAAAATATTAGTCATAACACAGTTATCTATAGACATGACAAACAAACAGTATGCATGATAATGTAATTTCCTAAATTTGCTCCGTCATAATGAGAATCGTTAATGTACTTTTAGTTAGTGGATTCTGTAATAAATAAAGGCCTTATCTTGTTATTGAACCTTACAGCTACACACTTTTGCACAATGATAGTTTCTAATTTTGTCAAACAGTCCGCAGATGTCGCTATAAAATTAATATGACGAATAATTTAATGCGACAATTCAACACCAATTATTGAACTAGGTTCAAGGTAAGTTCAATTTAATACTGCTTAATATGTTGTGATGTGGGTATCAAGCGACGATATCAATAATATCTCATCACACTTCACTAGCCTACTCGTATCTCAATACACAGCTGGACATAGGCTTCTCCTATTACCAAATATGACCCAATTGCCGGTAGATGCTCATAATCGCAACGCTGGGCAACCGGATTGGCGATCGTAGTAGTATGTCCACTGTGACGACGCTGCTGCCCATCATCAAACTTGAATAAAATGGTCAGAAACACTTCAAACCCTTAGCCAACTCATACGACACCCACGGGAAGAGTTGGGGTAGTGACAAATGTATTGTTGCTGCCGATAGTGGCCAATTAATAATATTATAGGTCTGGCAGATGAATTTGGCAGTATGAAACGGCGCATATTATTCTTTTTAAGATTGGCCAACCATTTACCCCTATAATGCAATACAATACTCTTTATTGCACGCCTCGTAAAAAAAAAAACAAAAAAAAAATTGAATCTTAAAGGTAGAGGTAACACAACAGGCGGTCTTATTGCTAAAGAGCGATCTCTTCCAGCCAACCTTTGGGCAATGAAACAATGCAACCAGTAAAAGAAAACACATGTTTTAAATTTGCCGATTATTTATACTGGCACCACGGTTGCCAAACTATAGATCCTGAAACATAATAGTTAATCATGACATTCCTGACTAAAGAACAAAACATGAGGGTATTTCTTTAGTTTGACAGGTATATCACGACCATGTTCGAAAGTTAAGAGTTACAGGAAGTCCTACATTTTGATACTTATTTGTGAAGTACCTCTTTTTTTATGTGGGGAAATGCGTCACGCAAACCACGCGGGCACGGGGATGGACCCTTGTGGTTATGTGCGACTCTCATGGCTAATGAGACCCTGGTATACTCACTAAAACCCCACGGTCTTCCGACTCGCCGCATTTAGGCGGGGCTACGGGAACTCCGAAGAACACTTCCGAGATCTCGCTGGCGGCTGTCCAGACATCGGACTCATCGCAAGGAGTTTGTACTCCGGCAGTCTGTAGGGCGTACCTATGTTTGCTGCACGCATTCCGTCTCTGGGACCCTTGTGTAGATGACTGATGTTTGTGAAGTACCCCTGATTTCCGTTCATATGCCGAATTAAGTTTAGGCAACCTTAACTTCCTGTACATTGCTGTGAAAACTCACAAATCTAAATGAGAAATACCCGTGATTTACGGAGACAGAGATAGCGTTACCGGAATTGGAATCCGGACGTCCAGGTAACACAGGATCGACGTATTGCGTCCCTTTCACTATTTACAAGTGCTGCAGAGAGGCAACAAGTCGTCGTGGTTTGTGGTAGGCCTTCAGACATTGGCTCTTCGGCCAGCCGTACACCTGTAAGTTCTTACAAGTTTATATTATTAAGTTATAGGGACGGAGCTATACTAAGGAATGAGAGGTGAATATCATTAGGGCTTGTCCATTAATCACGTGATACTGTATAAGGGGAGGGGGGGTCAAGAAAAAACACAAATTATCACCATAGGGGACGGGGGGTCATTGGACAAATCACGTGTATTTTTTTGTTAGTCTCTGCTGAACAGCATAACTTTTTTTAAAACACTTTTAAAACATAACCAAATGTCAAAACCTGAACTGAGTTTTAAAACTTCGATGGCATTTACCTCGTAGTTGGCAAAAAAGTTATTTCCCATCACGTGTACGTAAATTGAAGTGTTACGTAAGAACTTACAGGTGACTGGCTGGCTTTCAGTTGACAGGTGGTTGACAAATACAGTAAGCACGAAGATACCTTTCAAGGACACGAGATTTCTAGCGAAAATGGGTTCAGATTTTTCGTTGACTTCGATTCGCCTGTTAACGAAGTGCTCGAAGTCTTTGACGGTGATCTTCTTTAGTAGCTCAGGGTCCTTCACGATGATGTAGGGCGTTAGGAACTCGTAGCGACCCACCAACCTGCGAATGGTTATTAGGGGTCACTATACTTACAATTGCATATTTTTATAAGATTTCCGAGCATACAACACTTGGGCAAGCCTGCTGCGGCCCTACCTCGAACTTTGAAATTCGAAAATTTCGAGGATTTATCTCCGTTACTCTAATGACGCCTTACTTGGAGTGACCGAGACGAATCCTTGAAATTGATTAATTTCGTAGTTCGCGATAGTACCTATTCCTGGGTTGGAAATTGAAATGTAAATCCAAGAGACGAACTGAAAAAATCACTACTGTTCATTGTAATGTATTTTATTTATTCCAAAAATTAACACTTACAATCCACGCTCTACAGGGTGTTTGGGATAACGATGTAGGAATTTCTGGAGGTGGTAAAGGAGACTAATTGGAAGAGTTTGAACCCTATTGACCAATATGTGACAGTTTTTGTTTTAATAAAAAAAAAATTGAACTCACACTTGCCTACTAACTACAAGAAACTTATTTTGTTTGGTGACGGCGTTCAACAATTGATTGACGATAACTTTTAAACTAATTGCTATTTTGTTGTACTTTTTTTTGTAATCAAAACCTAGAAATTCAAGCATGTTTTTACACGAATAGGAAGACTCATATCTCTCATGCGTTTGGTTTTTTAACCTACTTCAAAAAAGGAGCAGGTTCTCAATTCGACAGATTGTTTTTGCATATTACTCCATATCCCCAAGAATCTTGAAACGATTTTAATTTTTTTTTTAATTTTATGTGTATTTGTTCGAAATGTTCCCGTTGGCCAAGTCGGGGTCTGATGATGGGATCTTGGAGAAATGGGTTGAAGTCGATTTTTTTTAATTTGGGTAAATCCACGTAGGTAACTGTTATGAAAGTGACAATTTGATCGTTTATTTACTTATGATCGAAGTGTAAGCGTGACACTATATCTAGATAAGTATTATTTTGATATGTAAGTAGTCATAATAATAGTAAAATTGCACAATAAAAAATAAATAAACATGCGAGAAATTTTTAACTTTCATTACTCTTGCATGGAATTGTCCATTTGGTGATTATTACAAGCTATAGTTGCGGATTTCTGAGAATGAACTTTTGACAATTTATAAATGGGCCTTATATATTATATGACGTTAAAACTATCGAAAAAATGGTGAGTCGTACCCTCATATTAATAAGAATCAATCTATAACAGTCAAAAGTTCATTCTTAGAAATCTGCAACTATAGAATAGAATAGAACTTTATTCAGAACGCTTAATTTAAACTTAATTACAATGACAGTGGTGCACATTTATAAAGCATAACTGAAAAGGTCCACACTCAGCTTCATGCCGAGAGACCCTTGAGGACCCTGGCGCTGGTCTTCCGTGGGGACCCTTCCGAGAGAGCGCAACTACAAGCTACACATAATCATATAAGAGCAATCACCTCTCATCCGGAAAGCTGTCATAAGCGCGCATGATAGTATCCGTCACGTGCTCCTTTCCGAACGTCACGCCAGCCATGTCTCCCAATAGTGGGACGAAGGGTCCATGCTTGATGCCCTGGCGGGACAGTTTGGTGTAGTTCCAGTAAAACTTGGCCGCGAGTCCCACGCCCACGATGGCTAGAAGAATGAGGAAGAGCATGGCTGGAAAAGAAGGGGTTTATTGTTTAATAGTACGTTACTATAGAGGCCGGGACGAAAGCCGACCGAAGACATTTATGTGAGTTAGTTTAGTAAAACGTCCCACTTTGTCGTTTGCCATAAAGATGCTTTGTCAGTTTATTCACATAAAGATACAAGGATATCTCGTCTTTATGGTAAGCGACAAAGTGGGACGTTTTACTATTACTTTGTTTTTCTCTTTGATCACGGGCCTATAAATCCCGGTCTTTTGATAGGCTTGCGCGGGGATACAGATCCAACACGTAGAGGCCCTTTGGAGAAATTTGCTGTGTTTTACACCTGCTGCAACCCATTCACGGGCACAAAAATAGATATCCGTGAACCGGTCCCAGCAGGCATATAGAGGCTATTGGAGATTATATGGAAAAGACTAGTGGGTTATGGTGATGAAGGTTGGATGGATAAGAGATGGAACTATAGAAAAGAGGTCCGGACACCTGCCATAACAAAATGATTTCTCTTTGCTATCGAGGCAGGCGGTGACTCGCCGCCGACTAGATGGGCCCCCGTAAATGCCGTCACAAGAGACAGCCAGGGGCAACACCGGTGTAGGCGGCTCAGGAGTGTAGAGAGGTGTACACCGCTTTCTGCGCAGTGGCTTGACGGCCGCTGCACCAACTCGCGACTTACGCAAATTTACACTTCCACCCCTGGAGCCTATAGCTCTGACGACTCCTCTCTGGACGGCCAGTTAAGGCAAGCCAGAGCTGAGAGTCCTACGGGTCCCGTTGGGGTTCCACTCCGACCGACGAAGACACGCCGGAGGCGGGGACCCTGACTAACTCTCGGGAGCACTCGGGTCCGTGGGGTCGTTACTCCCCAACAGCTCGCCACAAGCTGCCCTGCGGCCCTTTGTTTTTATTATTATTATTTATGTTTTATTACCGACATTTGTAATTTATTGTGTAATTGGAACTAACTCAACAAGTCCCATACTGTGTTAGTAACAATTATACTTACATATCTAGGTAAGTATAATTGTTACTAACACAGTATGGGACTTGTTGCCCGAAATAAATGACAGGTCATGATAAGACTACAGACAGATTTGTTGTCAAAATAAGAGTTATAGGTTTGTCAGCCTCCGTAGCCTAGTTGGTAGTGACCCTGCCTACAAAGCTGGAGGTTCCGGGTTCGAATCCCGGCGAGGACATTATTTGAGTATTTATTTATCACAAATATTTGTTCCTTGCTCATGGCTGTCTGCTGTCTTTGTATTTTAAGTATATATATGTATATATCTATTATATATATCGTCGCCTGGTACCCACATCACAAGCCTTAATTGAGCTTTCCGTGATTAGACCGTCTATCAGGAAAGTCCGTCTACCAACTGATTTCCATCCCTACCTCAACAGTATAAGACGCATATGACTGACTTTCCTTAAAAATAAAATATGCCTGACTTACCCACACTGACTAATTATGAAACTTTTTTTGGATTTGAAGTTTAAGGTTACACACCTCTGTATTAAAAACAAGCATAATAATAAGACGCACCTGAATGTTGTTAAAATGCAGTAGTCGTAAACATTTACAAAAGTAGGAATACGTTTTAACGTTATCGTATACGCGGTTGGTTCCGAACTGGCTGGACAGAGCTGTTTGCGGTGTTATATAATAATTACTGGCGTGAGTACGGCAGAGAGATAGCCAAGTTCGTACCCAATTCATGTAAATAAAAAATAGTTGTTTGTTATGCAAGTCTCCAAAGTCGTTATTCGCGTTTCACGCGTGCTAGTATTGAAAATGAAGCAAGACTACCGAAACCATCCTTAATTATGACGCTAAATTTTGTTAAAGGCATTAAATATGACTATGTAAAACAATTTTTCTCAAACATGCAATGAAATATTGTCTTTACGTTCCTTAAAATATACTCGGAAGTATCGCTTTTAGGGCACAGTAACTCATTGGGATGGAAATGGAATTTCATAACACTTTTCCGGCCTAGGCCTGCAAAGTAACTTTTATTTTTATTTTGACAACATTGTCATTTTTTGTATTTCTTTGTATGTTTGAGAAAAACACTATAGGTACATGCCTCGGCGTGAGAACTTGGACCTATCAACAATTGGTTACCTATCAACTTGGACGGAAATCCTCATTTTCCCGGCCTCTGATGTAATGTACTATTGCAATAGACCCTACTCTTTATGATGCCTCATAGAGAGGCGAGACACATGTCGAGTATATTATTATTGGTAGTGATTAGTAATACTTAGATATTTGCGTATTTATTTTGCGACGGAACGGTGGGAAAATTAACTGCATGAAAATAAAATAAGTAAAAAAGTTTTAAGTTAAACGATTTTTATTGCACCAAAAACTAGAAAATAAAAATGTGTTATAACTAACCGTAGATGCTACTTTCTGTAGATTACTCACGTGAAACTATTATCACTGTAGTCTTCCCAAGTCGGATGCTGAAAGCCACGTTTAGCCTCTATGTCAGTGGATTAAGCGTTACCTAATCGGAAACTTTTACCAAACTGAAATAAAAACGTGGGGCGTACTCAATTGTGATTAAGTCACTATAGTTATTTAAGAACACACATAGAAATCAAGACAGCAATAGTGTAATAAGTTTTGTCCTGGCTTTGATAAAAGCAATTTATCTCTGTAGAAGTGATGGAACATATGGATGATTAAATGCAAAATTAAAGCTGCAATTACATATTTTGAACTTGTATGTTTCTTTATAATAACGCCCCACGTTTTTATTTTAGTTTGGTAAAAGTTTCCGATTAGGTAACGCTTAATCCACTGACATAGAGGCTAAACGTGGCTTTCAGCATCCGACTTGGGAAGACTACAGTGATAATAGTTTCACGTGAGTAATCTACAGAAAGTAGCATCTACGGTTAGTTATAACACATTTTTATTTTCTAGTTTTTGGTGCAATAAAAATCGTTTAACTTAAAACTTTTTTACTTATTTTATTTTCGAGTTTTTAGTGCAATTTTTAAGTTAATTTCCGATACTATACCTACTAACCTACTAGAATAAGTATTCTAGATCAAAGATGTTGTTTGTAATATGTAATACAATTATTCATGCTAAGTAGCGTTTATACTCTTGCGCTTTTATCACGAATCACGACACATATGTAAACATAATGGACATTATTTTATGTGGATCCTACGGGAGGCGAATCCCTGCTGAATAGATATTTTAAATAAATAAAATAATTAAAAAATTAAAAAACACGACGGTTGTTGTTTCGATTGCAGTCGGGGGACTGCAATCGAAACAAAATATAGTAAGTAATGAGTCAAGCGCCTATTATGTAGACACGCTCACAAGAATTAAACTGAAGAAGGAATTATTTGTTACTTTTCAGTTCGCTTAAAACGGCAGTCATGTTTTTTAATTTTTTAATTATTTTATTTATTTGAAACCTTTTAGTGAATCTGGAGATTCCTTAAAGTTGGATAGAGTTTCAAAAACCGATTCCGCAGAGGGCTGAAGCTTCGCTCTGGGGGCTCGAGAAGTTCCAATCCCGCTAATTTTGGGCGAAGCCGTAGGGCACGCCGCGTGAGGGCTGGAGCATTACCGGAACCAATGTAAATCTATTTTGAGCGAGTCCGCAGGGCGATCTTCAGGGTGGGAGGCCGAACCGCGTCACACCGACACCGGACCGGGCCCAAGCGCGTCGAAATTTAAAGCGGGGCCGAAGGCGAGAAAATTGACCTACCATGCTACCAAGTTTCTAAATAAGCCCAGCTCCACATAGGGCCGAAGGCCTGGAGCGTCACTATTGGGGTGCTTCAAACGCGAACCCGGTGGGTCGGAGGCCCGACGAGTCAGTCCATGCGGTACAACCGCCCTTCTTAACTGCCTTAACAATCGAAGCTAGTGCCCAGCTCTACCACACTACGTGATGAAATAGTGTAACATGAAAACGAATCGGAGATCCGCAGACCCAACGATCGTTTCCACAAACTGCGAAGGCTGCAGACCGTGCTCCGCGTAGGGCCGAAGGCCCGAAGTGTCCCCCAAAGGGGTGCCGGCTTGCAAGGCCGAAGGCCAAGCTACCATAGCCCAGCGCTCCTTCGCAATACGATGGAAAAGTGTATTATTAAAACAAATCTCAGCCGCCCTACGCGATCCACTCACGCAGTCACTCTATCAGCTGGAGGGCCGCAGGCCCGACAGCTCGGCCTACGCGAACCACTTACGCTATTACTCTATCAGCTGGAGGGCCGCAGGCCCGACGGCTCGCCCTACGCGATCCACTCACGCTGTCACTCTATCAGCTGGAGGGCCGCAGGCCCGACGGCTCGCCCTACGCGATCCACTCACGCTGTCTTTCTATCAGATGGAGGGCCACAGGCCCGACGGCTCGCCCTACGCGATCCACTCACGCTGTCACTCTATCAGCTGGAGGGCCGCAGATGGCGGTCACTCTATCAGCTGGAGGGCGAGATACGAGACTTTAATGTGGGCCGCCGTTTTTCATCCAAAATAAGTTATTCATACAATTTTTGTTAAGACATTTCCATTTAAAATTGTATGCGCATGCTACAACACGTATAGCTATTTTGTTTGGCCACAATGCTATTGTGATTGTATTTTTAAGGGACATTCCTCTGATATGCGAATCATATCTCAAAATCCCCAATATTTGTGAGTACGTTATTTTTTGGATATTGTATTCTGGCCATTCTCCGCAACGCTGGCCCAATAGTTGTTGGGAACTTCTCATACATCCTTGAATTTCTTGGCAGATGTATGCAGCCCTCACGATGTTTTCCTACACCGTAAAGCACTTTGTGTACAGTACTGGACCAAATTTCTGGTTCAAACCACGATTTTGATATACGAAATCGACTCTTTGGTTCATCATTATTATTCCAGCACTTAAGTCGACACTTGTTTAAAATAATATGTGACTGATTATTGAGCTAATTTCTTTTTAATTGACCGTTACTTTCGAACAGTTCGGACAACTGAGGCAGCTGTGGCAGCTTTTGGCAGTCATGTCATCATGAAAATTCGTTTGCCTATGAATGATTATCGGATCCTATGTATAAAATTGTTCAGTTTCTATGGGAAATGAATATTTAATAGATCTTGAAATTTAGTTGTGAACACTGAAAAAAAAATCCCCTGAAAGTGTATTTTGGATCGAAATCATGGAGTGAACTTAAACTTTTGACCGGTATCTACTGTATATCAAATGATATATCGTACATAAGTTATTTGAAAAACTCATCGGTACGAGCCGGGGATTGAACCCACGACCGCTGCGTAGCCTGCGTAGCAGCCGTGCATTTTACCCCTTGACCAAAAGCGCGTATGTATAATGTATCTGTTTCATACACACTTAGCGGTCAAGAAGATTGTGTCAACTGTGACAGTCATGTCACGTCTTAGGCTTCGAAGAAAAACTTCAATAGTGCGATGTAGGTAGAACATTTCGAGTTTTCTCTTCAAACATATATTTAAACATATAACTTGTACATATATTTATAATCTGCATATAAAATGCTTTAATTTGATACTCAAATCATAGCATTTGGATGTCATATTATTCTTGGCGCTTTAATTGTATTTTAATGAATCTGGCTTTTCTAAAATAAGTAACAAACATATAAGTTAAATACATATTCGTAATCGCAGTTCAAAGCTCTTCATTTTGATACCAAAACTCGATAGGTTTTTTCAAAATTGATTTTTTTTGGTCAGACATTATTGAATTTATAGGCCGCCATATTGTTTTTCACGTGACGTCACATATCCTATGTTACCCGCGACGTCACGAGGATTCTAATGATACCTTACACCATTAAAAACGGTTAAGTAGTCGCGAAGATCTGCGCGTTTAAAGAAAATATGAAACACATAGGGGCTGAACACATATACTCTCCTTTTGGCAGTCGTGTAAAAAATCCGACACCAAAAAAATGTTATTAAATATCTCGATCGACAAATGAAAACCAAAGGCTGGGCTTGGTTAATGTAAGCTTGAATGCCCGAAGTGTCTCAAATGGACGTGTTATTCATACAATAAGTACCTTAGAAAACAGAGATCTGACAATAAGGAATATATCAATCAATTTGGTTCATTGAGAAAATCAAGATAATTTTTTTATATTGTACACATTATAGTTACATACAAGTCGAATTTCGAGACTATAAAATATATACTCATTCTCTCAGTCGACCAACCGGAGGACCGCAGGTCTGACGGAAAGTCCGATGCGAACCGAGGGCCATAAGGGTCAATCCATGCAATCTATCAACAGGAGGGCCATAGGCCCGACGGCACTATGGCACGCACTACGTGAATCCGAAAGACTCACACTCTCTGTCTATCAACTGGAGGACCGCAGGTCCGAGTGCACGTCTTACGCAAACCACCTGCGCTGTCAGCCTATCAACCGGAGGGCCGCAGGCCCGACGGCACGCCCTACGCGAACTCGAGAGGTATACTCATACTCTCAGTCTCATCGATGACTGCAGGTCCAGCGGCACGCCCTACGCGACTCACTCTCGCTGTCATTCTATCAGGTGGAGGGCCGCAGGCCCGACGGCACGCCCTACGCGAATCACTCACGCTGTCACTCTATCAGCTGGAGGGCCGCAGGCCCGACGGCTCGCCCTACGCAATCCACTCACGCTGTCAGTCTATCAACCGGAGGGCTGCAGGCCCGACAGCTCGCCCTACGCGAATCACTCACGCTGTCACCCTATCAGCCGTGACCCTATGAGTCTATCAGCCGGAGGGCGGCAGTAACATACGGTACTAAACCGTGGTCGCTTACAATGGGCCTCATAAGAAGGCTCAAAGTCACCCAAAGGGCAATGGAGAGGCCTATGCTAAGGAGTATTTCTGCGAGATCGGATTAGAAATGAGACCATCTGCAGCAGAACCAAAGTAACCGATGTAGCTCTTCGAATCGCTAAACTGAAGTGGGCGGGGCTCGTCGCGCGTGGAACTGATGGCCGTTGGGGCGGTAAGGTTCTTGAGTGGCGGTCGGCCCTCGCAAGGTGGACTCATGACCTGTTGAAGGTTGCTGGATGCGGGTGGCACAGGGCCAGTCCTTATGACAATCTTTGGGGGAGGCCTATATTCACCAGTGAACGTCTTTCGGCTGATATGATGATGATAATTAAATCCGTTTGTTTCTACCAAATACCTAAAGTAGTACTTCAAAATCTACATATCGCTAAACCTAGCGGTTGTGGCAGGCAGTAACACTGGAGTATCAGATTTGAGGAGTTGGACATTAGTGTTAAATTCGCATGTTTCTACTTAATATCTAAAGAACTTCTTTAAAATCAAGATATCGATTAAAGAGAAACCTTGCGGTTATTGTAGGCAGTACTGCAGCATCAGGAGTGAGGAGTTGGAAGTCAAGATCAGGCTATTAGTATTTGATTATGCCAAACATGCTATACTTTCATTTTCACGTGTCTAACACTCTCGGTTAAGGTAAGCAGTACGTCTGCAGCATCAGGCTTTGAGGATACAAGGATACAAATATTATAATATTGCATTGTCATGGGGACTTGATAAGTGTTCCAAATTTTATTGATTTCTGTGCAGTAGAAGTGGTCGAAAAATCGATCACAAGATTTGAAGCATCGACGACAGTTGATACGCGGTGAAGTTAATAAAAACCGTTTAATAAAAATACGCAAGTAATTTTAGCGGCACTTTAACTTGCAGGTATTGTATCGCGGAATAGCAAAGTAATATTATACGTATTCATCTCTTAATATGGACCTCCGCAAAGTAACGCTTGGGGATCTATGACGATCTACTAATGCGATTCAGTTTAGGACCTAAACTCAATTGCGATATGTCAGTTCTATAGAATAACGCCCTTATTCATAAACGTTTGTTAACTTAACAATCCGCTAATAATTGTTTGTCCATTTCGGTCTTAACAATGTGTCCATAAGAACAAAAGGGACAAACAATTATTAGCGGCTTGTTAAGTAAGCAAGCGTTTATGAATAAAGGGGTAAGGATTATAACGCTATGCTCCCAACAGAGTTGACGATCAGGACTTTGACGTTTGAGTTATACAGTGGTGATTGTATCAAGTGCCATAGAAATAGGACCTAAGTCTTAGTAATAAATGTTCAAATAATCACCAGATTTTTTTTCTAAACAACCAACTTCAAACGATTTCTCGAAGATCCTATCATCTGTGATTTCCATCATTGGTTTCCTATTATCAAATCCTACTTTCTGAATGCAAATTCTTGTAAATTAATGAAAATTACCAAAAGCGCCATACATGTTCAGTCGACGTCAAAGATATAATTACGGTTTTAGTGCCAAAAACATATTTACACGACCTTAATGTCAAGGCAATAAAGTCGTGTAAATAAATCACGGCGTAGGGCCCTTTTATATCAGGTCCGGCCGAGCTATAGGGGGATGGTTTAGCTATCTAACTTCAGAATACTGAATCTAAGCACTTATGCATGTAGGCATGGACTCATAATGAAAACACAACATGAATTAAGATCATTTTTATTACTACTCTGGTTCGCAAGAGTTAAACCACAACAGAGAAGAACCAGGAAGAAACTCAGCGCGTGTATGTTTTAATCTTTTCAAATCATTGGTAATTACAATTTTAGATCATTACAATAGGTACACACTTAAAACACGATTAATTAAAACACTTTAAACAACAACAACAACTAATGGAAAACGACTGGAGAGTTCTAAGTTTGAGTCCATGCTTTACCAATTTCAAAACACAAGAAATAACTACTTACTTTCGTCAGGATGCTAGGAAATAACGATCTGATTTTGAATCTAACGAACTATTGAATCTAGTCAAACTCCTCTTACTCTGGAGTGCACTTAATCAAATCTATTCGCGGTCTCAAGATAGACTGACTTAAGGAAAGGAATGATCATAATCAGAATGTATTCCAAGTCTAGGCAAGAATAAATCTTTCGAAGGCTAACGCGGAAATCAAAATGAATTTACTTTCCAATATCTACAGGAAGAATGATTTCTTTCTAAGACTAACGCGCGAATGCATCCAAGAACACAACGCTAGTGACCTTTTATACTGTCAGGTCATAAACTACCTGCTTCACAGGCGGGTAGATCTCAACCGGATTTTATTATCTACCTGCGTGGATCAAAGCAAAGACCACTCGAAGCAATACATTGCTTATCGTTTTCTAGATTTAGTAACTCTAACAAATTGATTGTAAACATTGCAAACAAAATTTTAAATAACACAATTCTGGCGTCCGATGACTCGACGTGTCGTACAGGTCTGCGCCACCTGAAGCGCGACTCCGACATATATTTTTGGCACCTAAACCGTCACGATATCTTTGACGTCGACTGTAGCTGTATCATTTGAAGAATTCCCTCGATTTCTCCAAGATCTCATCATCAGATCCCAACTTGGTGCCAACAGGACCATCTCGGGCCTATACACGTTCCACAAACCCAAAAAAAAATTAAAATCGGTTCACGGTTTTCGGAGATATCGTGTAACATACATACAACAAAAAAAATTCAGTCGAATCGAGAACCTCCTTTTCTTGAAGTAGGTTTAAAGCAATATATTCTCGTTGCTGCATTGCTAATAATTATTGTCTCGTTTATTGTAGCGGTAGTTATTTCATCAATACCTAATAGACTTTTGTTAGACTTGGCTTTTTCTACATCATCCTGACTCATTTTACAACAACAGAATTACTAGATGTCATTGACCTAAGCCTAGTGTAATGAAAATGAAATGAAAAATAGTTTATTGATTTCTTTCTAACACAACTAATAGGGTGGTCCTTAGTTTTACATTTTTGTAGGGTGTTCGAATCAATAAAGGAGCTCTTTGCCCTCCCGATTGCAATTTTCTATGGGGCACAAAAAATAATTTGGGGTCACTACTGAAGTAATAAAAAAATGAGCAATAATTTTGCCTTTCTTAAAATTCATTTAATAGTAGCGACCACCAATTTCTGTTTATAAAAATTGTAAAAAGGAATGAAATATAATTAATGTATTAATTAACAAATTGAGAGGGTGCCCCTTAGAACATTGCAATCGGGAGGGCAAAAAGGGCTCCTTTGTTTGTTCAAATATCCTTTAGAATTGTAAAAATAAGGACCTCCCTATTAACTAGTAACAAAACGGGAACCTTCTTTTAAGTAAATGTTTACTTGTAGAAGACTCCACTCTTCAATATTACAAGGGTTGTTGTTGTTTTTCCGGCCATTTTTTCCGCAACTCGACATCATACGTGCCTATTTTGCGTGGACCCAACGCTGACCCGGTACTTGATGGGGACTTCACATACACCCTTGAATTTCTTCGCAGGTCTATGCAGGTTTTCTCACCATGTTTCCCTTCATCGTCAAGGGTCAACCTATAAACCATTTCAGGAATAAATTTTAGGAACTTATTCTCATATTTCTTATACAGAACATGTAAGGAAAGTAAATTTAAATTTTATTGAGTAGACTCGAGCTCTTTCTGCTTCCAAAAATGCTTCGAAAATTGGTTTTAATGGCTCCACCCCAAATTAGTGTTACGCAGTACGCTATAATAAATTGGGCGAGCTAAATATATATTTGAGTAAGTAATTGAGTAGATGTGTTGAATTGCCAAATGAGCTTCCGAATTCTTCCATTTAAATTTTCTATGTGGTCATACTACGAAAGACGTTGGTCAAGAATGACTCCAAGATATTTGGTAGACGAGGCTCTTTCAATGAATTGACAATCGCACATCAGCAGGTGTAGCCAAGATACCATTCTACAATTGCAGATACCAAATGCAATTCACTATATGACAAGCGATAAATAAATAAATGTATGAGAATGACAGATTCGGACGAAAAGTCACCATTTCCATCTGTTATTTTGGTCACGTGACTTATAGTTTATCGTATACGATTACATAATGGCATCTTAGCTTTGCGTGTTAGCTGTTGACAGTTGACTTGAGTACCATCCTAGGCTGGCTTCGAGCGAGAATTAATGTCGCTGTAATACGCGCTACAAGCATGTGCATTCGAGGCACTCGCCACCGCTTCAAGCCCGCTGCCAGATGGCTTGGCTTCGACGATGGTGCCGCCCTTCCCCACATCGATTAACACTTTTTCTAGAACTTGATATTTTTATTTTCACTAATTACTCACTACTCATTTAAAATTATTGCATGTTACTTGAATGAAAGATTATTTTCTGCCTATTAAAAAAAAAGTTGACTGTTGACTAGGCTGCATGAATGAAGTTTAATTTTTAAATCATTCGGTAGCTGCGTGTTACCGTATTTTGAGAAACAAATATAGTTTGTTTTGGCGGTATTGAGGGATTTGAGAGTAGTAGCTTAACGATGCAGCAATACTATTTATTACGTACACTGGAACACAGTTTTAAGTTCAACTCCTTATCATCATCATATCAGCCGAAAGACGTCTACTGCTGAAGATAGGCCTGCCCCAAAGATTGTCACAATGACCGGTCCTGCGCCAGCCGCATCCAGTGGACTCCTGCGACCTTCAGTAGGTCATCAGTCCACCTTGTGGGGGGCCTACCCATGCTGCGCCTTTGGGTACGTGGCCGCCACTCGAGAACCTTTCCGCCCCACAGCCATCAGTTCTACGTGCAATGCGCCCCGCCCACTGCCACTTCAGTGTAGCGATACGGAGAGCTATATCGGTTACTTTGGATCTGCTAATGATGGTCTCTTTTCTAATCATCATCATCATCATCATATCAGCCGAAAGACGTCCACTGCTGAACATAGGCCTCCCCCAAAGATTGCCACAATGACCGGTCCTGCGCCACCCGCATCCAGCGGACTCCTGCGACCTTCACCAGGTCATCGGTCCACCTTGTGGGGGGCCTACCCACGCTACGCCTTCCTTCTTTTCTAATACGAACATACGAACTCATAATTTAGCGTAGGCTAATCGAATTTTTTAGCTTCCATGAAGACATTTCGCGATTACTCCTGCAATTCATTCTTGCAAGTTGTGAAAGAAAGTTAAGCTGGTTCCTGTGTCAAGCGGACCGCCCGCGCGGTGTTCTCCGCGCGGAGCAAATATGTATTGAATCAATGGCGCGTTTCAGACTGGAGCAGTTTGAAACGCGCCTTTGATTCAATACATATACAGGAACCAGACTCATAGGTATTGCAAGATATGACTGCAGAAATTTGCCTCTCCCTCTTAACAAGCCGCGACTCAAAACCTGCGGCATTTTTTTTATATATTTATTTATTACACAATAAGGATACAAATAGGTATTGTACATAGCATCACAAAACTATTTAATATAGTTTGGCCTACCTACGCTGCGCCTTCCGGTACGTGGCCGCCACTCGAGAACCTTCCCGCCCCAACGGCCATCGGTTCCACACGCAATGTCCCCCGCCCACTGCCACTTCTTGATGATCAAACGAACTTACCAAGTGAAGTTCGATCACAATTATGTGAGCAACTTCATTCGACGCGATTTAAGGTTTACATATTGTAGTAGCGCCCCACGCATCAGCCTTGCACGGTGTTTAAAGGTTTTTTTTTTTTTTTATGTTAGCAACACTAAAAACATTCCCACTATCTTTCACCCCCTCTATCGGGGTTCCATAGTCGGCTCGCTGACTGCCTCGTTCGAATCATTTTGTTTACAGTATTAATGTTGAGAATTTATTTCACTTTTTGTTATAAGTGGGTAGGGTGACGTTAGACAAAACTGTCCTTTAATATTGAGGGTGGGTTGTTATAAATCGCGTCGAATGAAGTTGCTCACATAATTGTGATCGAACTTCACTTGGTAAGTTCGTTTGATCATCAATTATATTAAGCTTCTGCACCGTTATTCGAAACCTACATTAATATTTGAGAGAGGCAATCTTGTTTACTATGACGTGACGGTTGCTGATTTGACTATACTCTACTCTTTTTACCTCCTCTATCGGTTTCCCGTTTTTGCCACCAGGGTAGGGATGCCCGCTCCCTCGTCATTGGTGTCTCGTTTACCGAGACGTACGGTTCAGTCACAAATTCCTGGAATTTGTAAGTGAAATATATTTTAAAATCTTAACGGTTTTACCGTTCGAATATAAAAATTGGTTACTAATCTTATTTTATTTTGCAGAGTTTTTGCAAAATAATGACGGACATATCTAGTGCATCAAGCACTAGCTCATCGTCCGATTCAAGACTATACCTACTCCGGCATGGGAGCCGAAGGCTGCGTAGCGATGCCATAGAAGGTTAGCGGGTATCCAGATCTGTATTAGTGACATGTTGCAATCCATGAGTAATGTACCTTTCTCAGGCAAATAAGAAGATGAATTAGAGGGCAACTTGAGCAGCGAGATATATACAAGGCTGAAGAAATTTGAACCCACTGTTCTTAAAGAAAATGGTTTGACACTAAAGTTGCATTTAACGATGTTTTAGAAGAACCATCCGTTCCAAAATACTCGCCCGCTCATGTTGACCTTATAATCTCTGTTCAACATTTTGATTCCGAAAACTGGACAAGCTTAGGTACATAAGCTTTGCTGCTCCCAACCGGCCTTTGTAGGCCTCGAGACAAATGACTAATTAAAGAATTTATGTTTTTGACGCATTAATAGCATGGTCTCGTACTGCTGATGAGCTGTCTTTTCAGCCGTTAGAAAATAAAATCAGATCTTTTTATGGAGGGTAGTTTTCCTAAGATCCCTAATGATGCTTTAACGACAAATTGGTCTTAAAATAGGTACGAGTGATAATCGTGAGAGTTTAAATCAATATATCTGTAATGATTGCAACTAACATGTCATCACCGCGCTGACCTTATCCGACAAATACGAGATTGTATCCCTCGCTGCCTAAGTGTCAACGAGTCCATAAGAAAGATACCCCGAGCTCACATAACTTTTATTGGAAAAACACGGTGAAATTTCCTAAACTTTTTGGCCGGTCTGACCGCCAACCCAAAATAAGCCTGCTGCGCAAGCAAGTGCTAATCTATGTCGTGATGCTCAAAAAAGGCCCAAGCAGGGCATTTATGACCAGTCTAACTGCTTTATGAATATGCTTAGATCTTTCTTACAAAAAATTTTGGCCGGTCTGACCGCCAACCCAAAATAAGCCTGCTGCGCAAGCAAGTGCTAATTTGTATTAATGCTCACAAAAGGGCCTATGCAGGTATTTTATGACTAGTCTAACTGCTTTATGAATACACCTAGACCTGTATTACAAATACTTTTTGGCCGGTCTGACCGCCAACCCAAAATAAGCCTGCTGCGCAAGCAAGTGCTAATCTATGTAGTAATGCTCAAAAAGGGCCAACACAGGGTATTTATGACCAATCTAACTGCTTTATGAATATGACTAGACTCGTCTTACAAAAACTTTTGGCCGGACTCACCGCCAAACCAAAATAAGCCTGCTGCGCAAGCATGTGCTAATCTGTGTAGTTATTCCTAAAAAGGGCCCACGCAGTGCATTTATGACCAGTGTAACTGCTTCATGAATATGCCTTGACCTTTCTTACAAAAACTTTGTCACTGGTCTGAACGCCAACCCAAAATAAGCCTGCGGCGCAAGCAAGTGCTTATCTGGGTAGTAATGTTTAAAAAGGGCCCACACAGGGTATTTATGACGAGTCAAGCTGCTTTATGAATATACCTCGACTTTTCTTTAAATTGCCTGCGCAAGGCAATTATAACTTTTTACCAATGGGCTGGCGCGATCCCTTTCGCCCATCCAGAATAATTGCAAATAGCCAAGGTCAAGGAAAGCCTTGCCAGCGTAGCCTGGGCCCGAGACCCCAAGGCCCCAATGCCTATAAAATCACTACCCGACTAGGTCAAAACTTCCCACGCAGGGACTTTAATCAAAAGAGGAAATTCTGACTGCAACAGTTTTCGAGCGGGTCAGTTTTTATATTTTTTTTTTTTTTTGGAAAAATGAGAATCATTAAATATTCCACGCTCACTATTAAAATTGATTTAATCGTTTCGAAATTCGTTTTACCTAAGGCCCCCGTTAGTATTGCCAAATGCAGGAAACAATTCAAAGAATTATTGAGACGGGCGTGCTACACTCCTAGTTTTTGTCACGCCGATGTTCCTAATCCCAAAAAGCGACTGATCTTAACGTCCAATATTCAAATCATAATTCTATACTTACCGATCGTAAAGTTCAAGTTGGTGAAAATTTCACCAAATTTCAGGGTTCATTCAGCCCTCAGATTTGCTAGTAAAAATAGATCTGTCAAACGCCTATTTCCATCTGCCTGTCGCAGCCAGCGAGTCTGAATTTGTTTCAAAGTCTGATTTTCAACAGCTGCAGAGGACCTGCTTGCCTTAAGGTCATTTCTGACCAATTGGGTTGCCCAGACCTTTCGAGTTTTAGTTAATTTAGACTTTTTTCTCCTAGCAAATCAGAACCTCGGCCTTTATCACGAAAAACCTTCAAAACGGTGCAAATTCTAGAACATTTGGGCTGGCAGGTCAATCATGTTAAGTCTATCCTTACCCCTCGGAGAGCCATAGAATACCTGGAAAATTGTTGGTATCCTCATGCCAACAAAAAGTACTTCCCATTAAAGAAATGCTTGGCCCTGAAAATAAATGCCATAAATGCCGAAAATCCGCTTGTACAAACGAAATTCAAAGCATTGTGGGCTCCCTAAACTTTGTCCGCTTTCCAGTACTCCGTGGCCGTTTCAATCACAGAGCCCTGTTAGCATTTGGTGCGAGTCCCCTTCACCAGTCCATATATTGTCGGTTCCCTATATACACTAATGGAAGCGCTGCTCGAACTATCATTGTGGATAAACAATGAAAATATAAAATGATGGGGGCAATAAGAAGATAGGACAAGAAGAGTCAAGTCTCCATTCAAATCAAAGAGAAATGCTCGCGATCCTAAATGCCCTAAAATGTTGTTGCCATTACCTAACAAACTATTCCATGATAATACAAAGCGACGACAAGTCTGTAGTTACCTTCCTGAGGAACGAAGGGGGAGCTCTGTCATCCTCCCTAATGAATCTATGCTGCAAGGTGTTTCATCTATTACACCAGTACAACATTAATTTATTAATTCACTATCTCCCCGGTAAGTTCGATTGCGAAGCAGACCGCCTGTCTCGCCTGCCTGTCGTTTCAGAGTGAAATCTCCTTCTCCTACCCATAATAACAGTGAAAATATTCTCGAAATGGGACACGCCGGAAGTACACCTCGTGTCGGCAAGGGCGTATGAAGTGCCTAATTATGTATCACTGAACGCGGCAGATCGTCAAGCCCAGTTTCACAATGCATTCAGTCGAACGTGGCGTTACCAGCTAGCCTGGATATTCCCACCACCATTCTTAATACCTCAAGTATTAGCACACGCAATGACTACAGCTCTAAGAATTTACCTGGTCGTAGCCCCCCTGTGGCCGATAGTTTTTTGGAGAGCTGATCTCAAAAATCGAGCCCTTGCCCCACCATTCACAATACTTGTACTTACTCTAGATCAGGCCCTGATAGACACAGCCTCAGGTCATCCCCCGTCCCAGGCTCAGGAGTTGATGCTAGAAGCAGGATAATGTGGGGATGGACAGAAAGCATAGAAAATTGGTCCCAACAACAAAAGAATTTATTACTTCTAGCTGGCGAAAATCATCGTTAAAAACTTATAAACACCCTTAGTATAAGTGGTGCTTATGGTCGTGTGGTCGCTCGTGGTCGTTAATGTGAATACACCCTCAGCAGCCGATTTTGCTAGATAAATAATTGACCTGCATCAAAAAGTAAGCTTGTCCTATTCGACCATTTAAGTGTACAAATCTGCGATTGCTACCTTAACAGACCCTGCAGGTCAACCTAGCGTCAAATACGCTTGTAAAATATTCATGAAAGGCTATTTCCATTGAAACTTCAAAAGTAAACAACGTAAAGACGTACCTATAAGGGATACCGGTACCTTAGTAGAATTGCTTAAAAAGTACTCATCAATGAAAATAGCTTTTAGGAATGTTCAAAACCTGCCTATCTTATTGTTGTTTGTTCAGGTCATAGGGTATATGACCTTAATTTACTATCTGTTAATAAAAACGATTGTATTGTAGCTTATACATCAATAATATTTTGGCCAATTTCTGGGTCAAAAACTGATTGTGCCTCTTAAATTATTAACGTTATTGTAAATGTTAATACTTAATTTACTACGTTCTGTTAAGTACATTAAAAGAGCACGTTGCAAGAATCTAATTTTAGTTATGTATAGTTTTAGTTAATTTTTTTTTTTTTTTTGTAAAATTTTAATATATTTATTTTCAAAACTACAATTTATGTACATAGATTAAATCTAACTAATCTACTTAACCTAACCTATATCTAAGATTGGCCCTTGTGGCATTGTACCGAGGATGCTGGCGGCATTTCCTCGCTGTATCGCAATACTGATGCGTTGTGCGAGGAAGTCGCCAGCTCTTCGGTCTCTAGTTACATCAACCAGACGTTTCGCGATCTCAGCAAACAATTAGTTAAATGTGTAAAATTACCAATACCCAAACAGGGTTCATGTGAACTATTATTATACAATAAGACCTTGTGTAACACATGATTATATACAATAAATGAATTATGAATTAAATGCAGTCAGGCTAGAATTTAACTCAAAATCTGGAAACCATATTAATTTATTGAATTAAAAACGGTTATTTGTTTGCATTTAACTCAAAACTTAAAATATATGGACTTGGACCCTATATTATTTGGTATGGTGACATTTGTAAGTCTGACAATGACGCGGGCATCCAAGCTAGTCCGGGTAGCTCCTGCAGTAGCTTCGAAAAATTTGGTACAAATCCTTCCGTTGGATGAAAATTGAAATCTTAGCTCGCGATAACTGATGCTCACAAAACACTTTTTCTAACGTTTGCTGTAGAGAAATTCGACAATCAGCACCCGTCTTAGCTGTAACTGAATGTTTTACTCCCGTTGATTATTCAATTTGAAAAATAATTGTAAGAAGATCTTATAGATTAGGAGCAAAGGGTACCTTATCAATAAAAAATAGATACATTTTTAATTGATTTATTTATAATAAATTACAATACGACATAATTGAAAAATCCAATGTTACATTGGGTCATTTTTGACTTACCACCAGTTAATTATTACAATTGAGTTTGGTCGGTTGTAGATACATAATTACATATGTAACAATGTATTCAGGCTTAATACAAGCCTAGATTAAGTTGAAATAAGCTTGTTTTTCAGTATTTTTGTATGCTAAAGTTGTTTTTCAATAAACAGTATTATTGTATATTATGTGTTTTAATCCATATATCATAATATAAAAGAACATTTTTATTATTATCACACACGAATGTGACTGTAACTTTACCAGTTACCTAATTGTTTTCACATGATTCACATTGGTGTCTTGCCACCAGGCGATAACAGACAGGTCTCAAATATTAATGTAGGTTTCGAATAACGGTGCAGAAGCTTAATAGCAGTGTTTTACCCTACAATAAAACACACATTAAGCGAAACACCTTATTCGAAACCTACACTTTATAATCCTGCCTGGCGATTAAAATGCAATGTTCCACTCTCACAATTACTTTTCACTAACTCACTACAAATCTTAGCACTTTCACTTCACTTCACCTTTGTGTAAGGTTTAGTGACGGTGGTGTATCTATCTATCTATTATATCACTGTTTTGGTGAATCATTGCAAAACGTGTAAATAAAACATTAAATTTGAGAACCAATGACGAGGGAGCGGGCATCCCTACCCTGGTGGCAAAAACGGGAAACCGATAGAGGGGGTAAAAAGAGTAGAGTATAGTCAAATCAGCAACCGTCACGTCATAGTAAACAAGATTGCCTCTCTCAAATATTAATGTAGGTTTCGAATAAGGTGTTTCGCTTAATATGTGTTTTATTGTAGGGTAAAACACTGCTATTTCACAACTTCATTCTTTGCGATTTAAGGTTTACATATTGTAGGATGTTCAGAGCACAAATGTGAAATAAATCTCAAACGCAGAGACTAAACGTAAAATAAACAGATAAAGGTACTCTCAGAACAGCAAATCTTTTATTAGGTAAGTTTAAAATAAATTAAAGAGTTTTAATTCTTATTTTGATTTAGGTATTTAACATTATGCTAATCATGGTTATTATAAAATTTATGAATTATTTTTATTTTACAGGTTTTTTGACGATGACGACAAATATCTTAGCAAATTGATAGCAATCATCTACAATTTCATTATTATGAAACTAGGCAAAAATAAAAGAAAAAATCGCTTCAACTGGCAATTTTGCTTATGATGTCTACACTGACAACGAACTTGTTGGCTATACCAACATAGAAGTGGCAGAATGCCTAGTGCTATACTGTGCAGTGAACATAATATGTGTTGATACCACTATTGGGAAATCCAGCGACTCAATATTTGCGATGAGTCTTTGGCATATGTTTTTTTTTTTTTTTGTAACTGATAAATAAAGTGTCTATGTTGAAACCGCAAAGTGAATTAGTTATTATTTTAGTACGTCTGAATACATTGAGATGACAAAGTTCTGGTTTCTCGTCAAAAAATGGAAGTTAATATCGGTTGTGTACAATTCCGCCGAGAATTTTTATTATAAATTTCGGAAGTAGTTGTACTTCTGTGTGTGTGTCAATATTTTGTGTTCGGATCAATATAAAGATTTGTACGCAGTGTGCGGTAGCCAGGGCCAATAAAATAAGTGTTTCTAGATCTTCATTAGGCCATTTACGTGTCAAAAAATTTAGCATCTCGCTAGAATGTGTTTTTTCCAATAATGACGGCGCATATCTATAATTATTAATAGTTCCATATTTGAATCAAATATTTGGATGGAGTTGTATGGATTCTGAAACCAATAACTTTTCAAAGAATGGAAGCCAGGGTTGTGTTGGCCAATGCATTTTTAAAATGAAGTCTGTTAATTAAAGCGAATGAAGGAAATGCATAAAAAGTTTTAAGTTTCTGCTGGAAAAGCGTTACTTTATTATTATATTTTTATTGTAAAAGCGTATTTGAGGCAATATTGTTTTTAATCGGCTTGCAAATAAATCTACTTCCGGTTCAACAAGTATTTGTTTTATTTGTTTATAGGCATAATTTCCTAACTCCCATCCAGTCGCTAAATTATCTACGAGATAATTGATCAGCGTGTATATTTTTCTTAGTGTTTATGTATGAAGCAAAAAACATAATTTCACAATTGTATATATTGTGGGCAAAGACATTTTTAAGCCAAAAACGCTACTTTTAATTTCAAATTATTAATGTGACATCTTAGTTCCGTATCTTTCCAATAACAGTGTGCTTCTTTACCAACGTTGAAAGCTCCCCAGCCAGTAGTGGAAGCATTAGAAAATAATTATTATTGCTTGAATCTGATTTTAACCTGAAGGGATTAAATTTTAGTTATGTCCACCACATTTGCAGGGATCTATATCTGGATCCCTAACGTTTTTTGACCTATTTTTACATTCACTAACGTTTTATGTCCGAATGATCATTTGTCCTAACGCTCATATGCCATATTTTTAATTTTCCTAATATCGTATGGATGATTTTTGTTTTCCCTAATGCGTTATATCCTAATTATCATTTTCCATATCAATTATTCATCCTAACGTTATATGCAATAAAAGTCATGTATCATAATTGTCAGTAAGCCTAATGATCGATAATCCTAATAATCGTATTTCCTAACTCTGTATGGCCTATTGCAGTTTATCCTATATCTGTAAGCTGCTGACCTGACGGGTCAGAGTATAGCAAAGGGGGCGCGGGAAATTTTTTGATGGGGGTGGTGTCAATATAACACGTATTTTTTTATGCTATCGTATAGAGGACGCTAAAATAAGCATGTTTTGTATGGACAACTTGTCTAACTTTATAATTACCAAGATATCCAAAACTAAATTTTGGGTCTATATCGGGTGGCATAATGTTTTTATTTCGAAAAAAATGTCGCATAACAACTTTACGCCGAAAAATGAATGGCATTAACATTGTTGCGCATATTTTTGCTATGCCGAAATTGTTAATCCTAACTTGGTTGTTCCTAAATATTGTTTGTCCTAATGATTTTTGTGTCTAATGTATATGTATCGAAAAATTATTGTGCATAATGGTTATGTTCCTACTATTTAATGTACTAATAGTGATTACCTACCTTTAACTAGCTTTAAAAATATTTTTTTATTCCTTATACTTAACTATTACTAAATAATTCGCCCTGATGTCCAAAGAATTTAAGTGAGCAATTTTGACCTGAACCGGTCGACGAAGCCCCGCTGCGCGGGGCTTCTATTTCCGCTCTAAGGGATAAAAGGTACCTAACGAACCTATCCAGGTTAAGGTAGGGGATGTTCAGATTATTTCTTTTTTAATGCGGGGGGCTTCGCCCCCCGAGCCCCCCTGGTGGGGGGCTTCGCCCCCCGTCCCCCCTTTTTTTGGCTTTGTAAGTATAAGGATGTGTAAACAATTGATTAAAAATACTAAAGTATTTAAAGACTACGCCATTCACTCCGCCCTAGTTTCGAAACCTAACCAATCCACGTCGGTTTTACCCTGGTTTATTACTTGAACATTTTTTTTAACCATTCACCCTGTTGTTCAAATGTTTTGCATGTTGTTATTAAAATGCCTTTTTGAATGAAATTTCGGACATGATAAAAGTAGGCGCAGTGAAAATTGACAGTTCGAGTAGTAGGGAAAACAATATTTATTACAATGAACATTAGGATTATTATGCTTTAGGTCATTCGACATTCGAGTAATCAATATTAGAATAAATATGGTGAAGGTATTTTAAACGTGTATGCGCAAAATTAAGTAGGCTAAACAAGTAGTATGCCATGTAACATTATGCCATACATTCTCGGCCAAAAAATTTTAGGACAATCGACGTTATGCGACACGACAGGCACCCCCAAATTTTATTAAGGAGCCAATATCTCTCCAAAATTTAAAAAAAAATTTGTGTAACCATTACCGACATTATGATTAAATATCGTTAGGTATGGCTATTGATCGCTAGGGCTTCTGTCTCTTAGGACAACAACATTTAGGCTAAATGACATGAGGTGAAACGTTATTAGGGATTTCGAAGAATATGGAAAATAACATTAGGGTTTTTAACAGTTATGGTAAAAAATTATTTGGGCAAGTGAGTTTTAGGACAATCATTACATTATGGAAAATGAGTGTTATTGCAACTGATCGATAGGGCTAATGCCCATTAGTGCAAAGCAGTTCGGGCAAGTGATTTTAGGACAAACGATGTTAGGGATCTCGAGGGAGACCCCATTTGCAGAGGTACGATGACTAATTAATTTTGCGATATTCCGTAATTTATACTTTATTAACTTCTGACGACGGGACGGTAGTCTTAATTGCATATAATATGTTTCGAATTGAATATAAATAACAAGATATAAATAACTCTTTGCATCCAAGGTATTCATAAACTAGTTTTAGAATCCTTGTAAATATGTACGGTGATCATGATTAAACCATCGCTAAACAATTAAATTCATATAAAATATCCAACATAAATTGGAGATAATATTTTCCGTGTGGTTCGTAAATGGGTATTAAATAATACGCATCTTATAAGTCTATTGGAGACACATGTAACAATTATTTTTTTTTTATTTTGAAGCTGTGTGGTAATCTTCCATTTGAAAATGTGGTGGTTTTTACAAATGTATTCATACATTTTAAATTTAATATATCAATATTATTAACAGTAAGGGTACAATGTCACGTCATCTGTTAGCATATTTTAGTAAGTATTAAATACGTGTAACAGAAGATCCAGCAAGGAATTTGTTGGTGCGATGGCGTTGATTTAACACTTTGAGCGCGGGGAACTCTCGAGGGGAGTTCTCTGTGGGAGGTCAATTTTTGCTAAAAAGCGGAAAAAATCACGGGATCGGCTATGAGCGTAGCGCGTAGCACTCGTCCGCAATGAAATTGTTAACAGTTTATTAATAGACATTTTGTAATCAAGTTTTTCTTGTTCATATTTAGATTATTAGGTAGAAATAGGAGGTGATAATGATAAAATAGAGATCTCTTGACCCTCCATGATAAAATAACGGGATCACTAGTTGACCAGGGCCCTGATTTCTGACCAGGAGCGAGAGGAGTGCAGCAAACGTCCAGTGTATTGTACCTCGTGCGTTATTGTTTCTGCTCGTATATGCGAGGCGTGCGCACGCGCTCGCGGCCCCTGCGGTAGCAGGTGCTGTAACTGGCGGCGGCGGGCGACGGCGCCGGCGCGGGCAGCGCTGCGGCACGATGGCGCCCTGCATCCGGCGAGGGATATGTCGTGTTCCGATGCAGAGTGTTGTAGTTTACATGACCTCTCTGACGGCGGTGTCTATTCTTCATGATGAAATTTTCTTTATTAAATAAATTATACAGTTAATGTGTATCTTTCTTTTAAATGTATTAACGGTCTACGCTTTAGCTTATTAGTCTCGCTCTGCATTATTTACAGTAACTTATCCTTTAAATTTGCATTTATTGCAGAAATGCCAAAATTCCTTCTCGTTTTTGTCTGTGTAAAATGAGAATCGCATAGAACACAACATGCGTCGCTTATAGGTTTTAGAAGGGGTATGACTAGAAGGTGGCAATTGGCCGTATATGACCTTCTTCAGCTAGTTTGTCCAGTCAATTGACGATTTCCTCGTCCAGTTTTATTTCCTCGAGCGAGAACAGTGTGCATTCAGTGGGTACATTCTGGTGCCGATGACCGGTTGACGTGTCAGGTTGAAAAGATGTCGTGCGTACAGAATCTGGGCTGGGCTGTGCTGATGGTGCTCGTGTGATGATCCCAAAATTGGAGATACAGGCGTACATAGCTAAATTGTTAGCTAGTTTGGCGTAACAGTACCTTTGTATGGTTACCCTTTAAACGTGACAGTAACAGCCCCATTTGGCACTACGCATACGATTAAGTTTTCCTTTTGTTTCTATTTTTAGCATCAAATAGACATTTTTTATTTAATTTCATCAGCGTTGTACGTAGAAACTGGACCTTCCTGAAATTCAGCGGTAGCTACATATTCGGACAGTATCTGCCCGATTTGGCAGTAACGCATCAGTGTTGCAGAAACTCTGCGTTGCCGAAACTGGGCCTTGCGTTGTAGAAAACTGCGTTGTAGAAATTCAGCGTCAGCTATTGTTAGCTAGCTTGGTGTAACAGTACCTTTGTATGGTTACTGGTTTAGTCTTAAAACATGAGTAGCATGACAGTATCTGCCCGGTTTGGCAGTAACGTATCAGCGTTGCAGAAAACTCTGCGTTGCAGGAACTCGGCCTTGCGTTGTAGAAATTCAGCATCAGCTATTGTTAGCTAGCTTGGCGTCGACGTTGTTAGAAACTCGACGTTGAAGAAAACTCGGTGGCGTTGCATATATTCGGCGTTAGCTATTGTTAGCTAGCTTGGCGTAACAGTACCTTTGGGCTACTTGTTACCCTTTATGCATGACAGTATCTGCCCTGTTAGCAGTAACGTATCAGCGTTGTAAATATTCTGCGTTGCAGAAACTCGGCGTTGCAGAAACTCGACGTTGAAGAAAACTCGGCGTTGAAGAAAACTCGGCGTTGCATATATTCGGCGTTAGCTATTGTTAGCTAGCTTGGCGTAACAGTACCTTTGGGCTACTTGTTACCCTTTAAGCATGACAGTATCTGCCCTGTTAGCAGTAACGTATCAGCGTTGTAAATATTCTGCGTTGCAGAAAACTCGACGTTGAAGACTTTAAGCATGACAGTATCTGCCCTGTTAGCAGTAACGTATCAGCATTGTAAATATTCTGCGTTGCAGAAAACTCGACGTTGAAGACTTTAAGCATGACAGTATCTGCCCTGTTAGCAGTAACGTATCAGCATTGTAAATATTTATAAGGGAGGCGGCCTTATCATAGTAAGCAAACAACCATTCATGAATAAATGCGTTTAATGACTGACTAATAATAGGATACATAGGCTTTATATACTAAGCAGGCACACATAGATAAATGTTACACAGTATACACACTACACGCCCTACCGAGGCAGAAAAAAAAAATTACATTATTATATGTATTTTTTTTTATGTATGAAACATTTTAGTACGATTCTTATGAACTATTTCAGGTTTACCATTTTTTAAAATTTGCACATTTGGTGACATATCTTTCAAAACTTCATATGGTCCTGAATATAAACATTGGATCTTATTACCTACTTCATTCTTAATTAATAACAAGTCACCTTTCTTATATTCTACTGGGTTGACATAGGAGTCATAGTTGACTTTTCTTACATGTTTTCTAGTTATTAGGTTGTTACGAGCATCTTGTTGAGACTTTTGCAAACGGTATTTTAACTCTAAGGCATAGTTTTGACAACTGTATAATGGATCCACTCTATTACATTGTAAATTGCTCGGTATGTTACATATTTTTCCAAACACTAGCTCGTACGGAGTATACTCTGTTTCGGTATGTACAGTTGTATTAAAAGAAAAACACCAAAATGGTAGCCAATCGCTCCAATTTCTGGAATTATTATCAGTTTGAATTCTAAGAAAAGCATTTAAAACTTTGTGGGAATTTTCGAGGGCACCTATCGATTCGTGGTGGTAAGCTGTGGAAGAAATTTGGTTAATATTTAAGAGTTTACATACCTCAACCATGGTACTGGAAATAAATTCAGCTCCTCTGTCGGTGGCAACTTCCTGCGGAATCCCATACCTAAGGATGAAATTCTCGACAAATGCTCTGGCAACACTAACACTATCTTTTGACCTTAAAGGGTAAGCTTCGATATATTTAGTAAGCTCACACTGTAAAGTCAGAATGTAACAATTGTCGTAATAATCCTTATCTAGAGGTCCGACAATGTCTAGGAATAGTTTTTCAAATGAAGAATTCGCCGTGGATGTCACTTGCATTGGTTGTTTTGTGGGTAACGAGTATTTTTGCTGTTGGCACTTACGACATTTCTTTACAAACGTTCGTACGTCACTTTCCATATTTGGCCAAAAATATCGTCTTTTCATGTTACTCAACATACGCCTCACCCCCGCGTGGCCACTCGTGGGCAGTATGTGAAAGTCATTTATAATAACTCTTTTATCATCATTATTGTCTATTTTTACGACGTCATTTATTATACAGAGTCGTGGCCCGGACCACGATGAATTGTCTTTTATTTCATTCATTAACCATTTTAAATATTTTTTACTCTCTTTTTTATTCATTATATATAGTTCGTCGACTTTAATTTTTTCACAAAATAAACCTATATCTCTCACGAATGCGTCTCGCGCAGAACATGATCGGGACATGGGGTCTATGTATATTCTTAACTCTTTTGGGCAATAAGAAAAGCCTTCAATTCTTTCCGTAATATTTTTCTTGTTGTTACATTTTGCAACCACGAGTTCAACGCAATGTTTCGGTTTTTTAAACATCTCCACGACTTTTGGGTGATCAGTGCAATTATAAGTGGGGGTGGCTGTATTGGTCGAAACATTGGTAGTTTGTGCCTCAGAAATTTTTCGCGCCTTACTTCGGGTCATCACACTCACAACATGCCTATTCATATCTTTCAACTCATCCGATGTCACAACTATGCGAGATAATGCGTCCGCAGCAACATTATCCGCTCCTTTTACGTATTCGATCTTGTAGTCGTACTCTTCCAAACTGAGTCTAAACTTCAACAACCTACTTGACGGATTGTTTACGTTAAATAAGTAGACTAAAGGTCGGTGATCAGTTTTAATAAGGAATCTTTTCCCGTACAGATAAGGTCTAAAGTAGCGTGTCGACCACACAATGCTCAAGAGCTCTCGCTCGATGGTCGGGTAGTTCAGTTCGGCTTTATTTAAAGAGCGACTCGCATATGCAATGGGTAAATTATTTTTATTACAAAGCATTGCTCCTAGAGCGATTCCAGATGCGTCACAATGTAAAATAAATTCATTCTCGCTTGAAAAATCGGGGTACTGTAATATTGGGGGTGACGCTAATGAGCGTTTTAAGTGTAAAAACGATTTTTCTCAGAAGATTCCAGGTTCGAATCCTGGCAGGGTCGCCATATAAGGGAGGCGGCCTTATCATAGTAAGCAAACAACCATTCATGAATAAATGCGTTTAATGACTGACTAATAATAGGATACATAGGCTTTATATACTAAGCAGGCACACATAGATAAATGTTACACAGTATACACACTACATATTCTGCGTTGCAGAAAACTCGACGTTGGAGACTTTAAGCATGACAGTATCTGCCCTGTTAGCAGTAACGTATCAGCATTGTAAATATTCTGCGTTGCAGAAAACTCGACGTTGAAGACTTTAAGCATGACAGTATCTGCCCTGTTAGCAGTAACATATCAGCATTGTAAATATTCTGCGTTGCAGAAAACTCGACGTTGAAGACTTTAAGCATGACAGTATCTGCCCTGTTAGCAGTAACGTATCAGCATTGTAAATATTTTGCGTTGCAGAAAACTCGACGTTGGAGACTTTAAGCATGACAGTATCTGCCCTGTTAGCAGTAACGTATCAGCGTTGCAGAAACTCTGCGTTGTAAAAACTCGGCGTTGAAGATAACTCGGCGTTGAAGAAAATTCGGCGTGTTGCTTGACGTGCGAAGGCTTGAGCACGGAAACGTTGAATGATTCGAACGAGGCAGTCAGTGAGCCGACTATGGAACCCCGATAGAGGGGGTGAAAGATAGTGGGAATGTTTTTAGTGTTGCTAACATAAAAAAAAAAAAAAAAAAACCTTTAAATACCGTGCAAGGCTGATGCGTGGGGCGCTACTACAATATGTAAACCTTAAATCGCAAAGAATGAAGTTGTGAAATTCTCTTGTATTTAAGTATCTATATAATTATAGCTATCTATTATATATATCGTCGCCTAGTACCCACATCACAAGCCTTAATTAAGCTTACCTTGGGACTAGGTTGATTTGTGTAAGATGTCTCAAGATATTTATTTATTTATTTATAGATAATATTAGGTAACTACACGTCACTGAAGATATTCCTTTTTTTATTTATTTAGAAAACTATAGTTAAACTTTAACCCCCTTATTCATAAACGTTTGTTAACTTAACAAGCAGCTAATAATTGTTTGTCCCTTTTGCTCTTATGGACACATTTTTAAGACCGAAAGGGACAAACAATTATTAGCGGCTTGTTAAGTTAACAAACGTTTATGAATAAGGGGGTTAGACTATAGTTCCATTCACAACACAAGCCTTAATTGAGCTTACCATGGGACCCTGCCTACGAAGCTGACGGTTCCGGGTTCGAGTCTCGGCGAGGGCATTATTTGTGTATTTATTTATCAGAAATATTTGTTCCTTGTGCATGGCTATCTAAGTGCTTCTAAACAATAAAAATAATTATATCGTCGCTTGGTACAGCTAAGGGCTAAATATATGGTCATTTTCACTTCTAGGGACACCCAATTAGCTTAACTCTCACAAAAAAGTTAACTTCGATGTCAGCTTTGTAACGACAATTAAGCATGAAATATTTACGTAAATCCACTTTATTCGTGTTTTTATATTGCATAGACGCTTATTCTTTCTGGATTAAATGATAAAAAAATATTTTTATTAACATTTAATGCTTAATTGTCGTTACAAAGCTGACATCGAAGTTAACTTTTTTGTGAGAGTTAAGCTAATTGGCGACTCCATAGAGCGACTGGTCGTGCAGGGTAAAGTGGAGGGACCCAGATCGCGCGGCAGATCACCTATGCGCTGGACTGACCAAGTCAAATCCGCAGTAGGAAGCCACGTAGCTGAATGTGCCAGACAGTCGGCCAACAGGGAGAGATGGCGGGAGATCGTGCGAAGAGCTGTGACCGCCTCTACCACCGACGTGGACGCCTCAACGTGACCACGACCGCTCTGCTAAGAGCGAAACGACAAAGAAGAAGAAGCTAATTGGGTGTCCCTAGAAGTGAAAATTCCCATATATGTATACAATTTTAGACCTTATACTCCAGACATAAGTAAAAAAGTGTATACATATTTATGCTTTTGACTGTACCCACATCGCAAGCTTTAATCGAGTTTACCGTGGGACTACGTCGATATTTGTAATCATCATATTTATTTACTTATTAAACTTTTTATCGCAATGAATTGATAGGACCTGAAATTTATTTATCTGCTGAAACTATTAATAGTTGTGATTTCATGGGTTTACTAATGTTTGGCAAATAATTTTTCCCAAAGTATCACATCGCAAACTATTTTTCCCAAATTTTCATTTGGCAAAAATTCAATTGTCAAAACTACTTATCGCAATTTTTTCAGTTAGCAAGCCTTTTTGTTGGCAAGCGATTGTTTAGCAAAGAATTACTTGGTCGTGTTTATTTTCCCAAAATAATTTTTGGCAAATGCATCGTTTGGCGTAACATGCTAATCCCAAAATATTGTATGGCATACGATTTATACCGCATATACAATATTACATCGCAACCAATTTTTCGCATAAAGTCATCGCCGAACACGGGGTTTTATATTATGCTGATAAACAATTAAAAGTCGGGTTCTAAGCAGTAATTTAGATGAAACTGATGAGGGAACGCAATGCCGAGGGAATAACAAAACAGTCGCTGTATGGTCGCAGTTTCACCTAACACTCCTCCTCGCTTCGCTCGTCGTCGTACCTAACGGTGGCTCTAGGATAGTTTTTTTATGAAAATTAAAATAAAAATATAGTTTTTTTAACGTGGCTATGTGTGCCTTCTTAGTACCTACCAATAAAAAATATGAATAGTGATCATTATGATGGATTTTATTTTCTCAATTCATTCATTACTGATACCAATTATTCATGAAATACGTTTTTTATTCCAGGCAAGTTCAAGCCAAGGGTTGTGCAAAAAAGTACGAAATTCCTGTATAGACCTACGAACTTTAAAATAATATTATCATTTGCCAGGCTTTTGCTAAGTAGAGGTTGCGAAGTATCAAATTTGGCAATATTTTTTTTGGATTTTAACTTATGACAAAATAAAACATTTGCCTAATAAGAATTTGCTTAATAAAATCTTGACGAAGTGAAACTTTGCAAAATAATAATTTGACCAAATGAATAAATTGAGAAATGTATCTTTGCTAAAGGTTTGTTTGGGAAATGAGACTATTGCGATAAGTTATTTGGGAAGTCATATTTGGGAAACATAATTTGCCAAATGGCAGTACACCGATTTCATGAGTTATTACATTATATTTCATCATGATTTGATAATAATTAATAATAAACGAAAATCCGCTACGCAGTTATTATCAAGCGCCATTTGATGGAATTAGATAATTACGTTAATATTGTGGCTAGAATTTGTAAGAATAGCTACTTATATTATCAGGCGATAAGTTAAGCTACTTACTGCAATTATTATTGCCTGTCATGATGAAAACATTATTTCAGACTTTGGTGGTTCTACCCAAATTGATTACGCTTAGAAAGCGGGTTTACGATCGCCAATTTGTCTATTATGATGACGCTGCGTCCCATCACCATTATTGATTAAATTAATGGTATATGACACTGCAATCCCTTAGTCGACTCTTAAGACACCCACGGGAAGAGTTGGGGTGAAAACAAACGAATTCCTACTGCCGTCACCACGCGGCGCGGCAATCAAAATCAAATCACGCGCGCGCAGCTTTTCATAACTGCGTTATTCAGTCTTAAACGAAGGTCACAGGAGTCCGCTGGATGCGGGAGCAAAGGACCGGTCATTGTGGCAATCACGGAATAATAAAAAAAAATCTGTTCTGTGGTGGCAATCTTAGGGGGAGGCCTATATTCAGCAGTGGACGTCTTTCGGCTGATATGATGATGAAACGAAGAAGTCCTGGATGCTTAGCCAAGTTACCCATCGCTAGCGCTTAGTCGTCAATCGTAGCTAACTGTCTTTGTCGCACTAATATGAAAGAGTGACAGAGAGGGAAAACTACGATACGCTACTAAGCTAGCGCTTGGCAACTTGGCTAAGCATGCTGGAAAAAATAGATCAGGCCTTAAATAAAATCCAGTAAAACCTAACGTTACCGATAATTGCAAACTCATGTTATGGCTACCGTCAGTAGCCCTTTTATAATTTTGGCAGACCATCGCGCTCGCTCCAATAATATATATGCCCGTGCAAGCGCGATATAATACATTACGTATCAAGTAAAACCTAACACCTAACGTTTGGTCCGATACTTACGAATTCATGGCGGGACAACAGGTGAAAGGGAGATTCCGTGTGATTTTCTGCGTTTTGACTCTTCATTACCATCACCTTTTCATTATATGTTTTATAAAACATCGCTAGTTCATAATGTAAACAAGAATCATGATTAGAATATCATGCACGCGACTGCTAGAAGATAAATGATAAGCAAAAATAATTATTTCCGTTATTAAAACGCAGTTCGTCAATAATGTGAGGATGGACAGAATAATTGCACGGAGCTAACCAACTAGATATTTTACTATATTATTATATAAAGTGATCTTTAACTACTTACGATATTTATTTAGGTATATATTCGGGGATTTTATTATTTTAGTTGCACCGCCCACAATCTCTCTGCTTTGCCTAAAGGTTGACTGGTAGAGAATGCCTTATGGCATTAAGTCCGCCTTTTGTACGTCAAGTTTTTTCTTTTGTGCAATAAAGATTAAATAAATAATCACCAAATTAAAAATTTAAAAAACCGACTTCAACCGGTTTCTCCATGATTCCCGATTTGTTTCCATCATTGGTTTCCTCAAATCATACTTTCTGAATGCAAATTCTTGTAAATGAATGAAAATTACCAAAAGCGCCATACATGTACCTATAACAATTGAAGAGATCCCTCGATTTCTCCAAGATCCCATCATCAGACCGCAACTTGGTGCCAACGGGACCATCTCGGGGAATACACGTTCGACACGACTATTACTATTATAAAATATAATCAATAAAACTACTAAGAACAATGTAATAATTCGTATATTTCATTAAAGAATCCTCACAGTATAGGTCTTCATAATGCTGTGGCGTCATTGAAACTTTGTTTTTAACTTAAATCCTATAATATACAAATAACATCCACGCCACAATGACAAATGAATCATTCACATATTTTTTGAGCTATCACTTAAAATAGGAGCCAAAATTATGAAATAATATGAGGAATTGTTGATAGCCTCTTTCAAGTACCTATTAAACCTAAATTTTACGTGGCTTAAGCCTTAGCCAGATTCCCCCCTCCGCGTTCATTCGGAAGCCATCTTTGACAGAAAGCCGGATCGGAATGACAGTCTTCTGGCAAGGTGAAACTTCCATATGCAGCAGGAGAAGGTATGCTATCACCTTTATCTCGCATAGGGCAAATCTTGATCCTGGGGAAGAAAACCTTATTAATAATATCTGGACGATCTTCCACTTAATACAAGTTTTTGTTTGATTCAATGGTTGACTGTAGGGAATGATTCAAGGCATTCAAGTACGCCATTTGTACTTTTTATTGTGACTTTGTGCAATAAACTTTAACAAAATCCCTGGGTATGAAGGGTAACATACACATTATATTACCCACAGGTGCTTTTCGGGGATAAATGATGATAAAAAGTGAATGTAATCAGAATCAATGTAGATTATATTATAATTATTACATGCATAATTGGGTCTTTGTTCATTTCTAGTGCCTCACCTTAAGTAATAGAGAATCTTGAAATGACACTGGCTATTGACTAACTCTAATACCCTGACGAATATCGTCATATAATTTCATGAGCTGCCAATAATTCTTGGCTTGCACTTCCTTAAACGGTTAAAATTCATTTTTTCAGAGCCATGTATTATTTTCAGATGAAAAGACATATGTTATACTCGTACATTTGCCAGATCATCATGTCATTATCAGTTTACTGGCCTAACATTATCCTTTCACTTACCAATGCAATTTCTAGGCCCTAGCCCAAAAGGCATGTACAGGTATGGGTCGATCTTATGCTTGTTATCTTCGGAAAAGCGCTCCGGGTCGAACTTTTCGGGTTCAGGGTAGTTTTTAGGGTCTCGATGGTATGCCCAGATAGGTATTTGTACCGATTCTCCTTTTCTGATCTGAAAAAAACAAGAAATATTATTTATAGTATTTTTATAGCCTAAGCCCCTCATTCATAAACGTCTCCTAATTTAGCAGAGTGCAGGACAGTTCTCAAGACGTTTGCCAACAGAGATACTCTGGGAAATGGCCGATATTGAAGCATGGCATCTTCGGGCTGCCGACCTAAATGGCAGAATGCTGGACAAGATCAAACTGTTAAATATAGAAGACCTCGACACACCTGGGGACGCTTACCTAGCGCACGGCGAATACAATCCACTATTAAAAAATCAAAGAATAGGCGACATAGTGTATTGCCCAACCAAAAACATGAGACGTTGGCCTAATGCAGCGGCAGCCCCTCGCCCCCTTAGAATTAAATAAAATTAATAAGTGGAACATATGAAACACGAATACTGACATCTTTAACTCACCATATGTGACATATCACCTTCAGCTTACACAGATCTTTTTAGACATAAGTTAGCTGACACAATCCCTTGGGAACCGAAAGATGTACACACTAATAGGCAATAAACAATTTCTGATTCCTAATTTAGCAAGCTCCCTAAGTATTGTTTGTCCCTTTCTATCTTATCAATATGTCTATAAGATCGAAAGGGCAAACAATACTTATCGGCTTGTTAAGTTAGGAGACCTTTATCGGTATCGGTTTACCTTCTTATTCAATATCGTCTTCTTAGCAAGCCGCTAAGTGTTGTTTGACCCTTTCGTTTCGGTCTTACCAATGTCTATAAGAGCGAATGAGACAAACAATATTTAGCGGTTACCTGAGTTAGATGACGTTTATGAATAAGTGGGTAAGGCTTAGGATATTCCCATTTTAACTTAGCTTTAAAATAAAGTCATAGATAAAAGGTTTACCAAATCGACAACCAGACTGAGAGATCGTTAGTAACTTTTTTAAACTATATTTCAGGGACTCTCGGAGCGTTTAAAATTTAGAAAATATTTAAATAAAATTGTATCCAATATTTAAAGTTTACGGGAAATCTTCGATGGTGCTGGCCGGGGCATTGGCAGACCGAGAAGGAAATGGCGGGACGACCTGGCCGCGGTTTATCCGAATTGGCGGGAGAAATGTTACGACCGAGCCGAATGGAGGAAAAGAGAGGAGGCCTTTGCCCAGCAGTGGGACACTAAACCAGGCTGATAAAAAAAAAGTTGTTTTTGTTCAACTTACGATAACATTTTCTGTTGCTTGGTCGTTGGGTTTGCCCAGATTGTAGTCTCGAACACAGAGACGATCCATTACTGCATTCCCAGGCCACTTGCGAAGAACCTCTGGGAGGAAGAAAGCAATCTTGACCTTCCGTGTATACTGACGAGCATCATGTATGTTTATAAGAATAACAAAATAATCTGACTTAAATAGAATTTATAGACTACAAAGTAATCTGTAAGAATTTTTTGGATCCTTTTGGTTTATGCAAACACAGTTCAACAGACAATTTTCTATTTATTTGTATCTATGATTGGCGCGATAGTATCTCGCCGCGAGATAGACTATCCGTCCCTCTTTTGTTAATATAGCTAGTAAAGGGCGGGAGATCTATCTCGCGGCGACATACTATCGCACCAATCATGTGCTATGCCTTTTGGACTATTGCTATTAAATTGTTCCATCTACTCAACAAATTGAGAGAAACGAAACGAATTGGAGAGCATGCCATAGAGAGACTTGTTGTTCAGGGAAGAGTCAACGGAAACAGGTCTAGAGGACGCTCTCCGATGCGTTGGACAGACCAAATTTCAGCGTTAACCAATACTCCCCTTAACACATGTGCAAGAGAAGCGTCGGCCAGGGATAATTGGCGCAGAATAATAAAACGTTCGACATGACGTGACCACGACTGCTCTGCCAAGAGCATATCGACAAAGAAGAAGAAGAAGAGACTCAACAAATTAGTTTATGCTCTGGGGGGCTACCACGATCTACTAATGCAATTCAGTTTACGACCTAATCTGAATTGCGATGTGTGAGTTCCATAGAATAGCTGTCAAAAGCTGACAGGCCGGACCGCGCGAATCGCATTTAATAGATCATAGTAGCCTTGGGTGCTTAGACAAGTTGCCAATCGCTAGCGCTTAATCGTCAATCGTAAACGTAAGGCAGCTAACTATCTGTATCGCACTAATATAAAAGAGTAACAGAGCGGGAAAACTACGCTACGCTAGTAAGCGTTAGTCTGCGGCTCCACTGACGCGGAGCGGAGCGGAGCTGTGCAAAATTGACCAATTACATTCTTCAAATTCAAAATTCGAAACACTGTGATGCGGTCTCATTGGCCGAGTTCCCACAGCCTCGCTCCGTTCCGCGTCAGGGAAGCCGCACCCTTAGCGATTGGCAACTTGGTCACTTGAAAACATTCAAATCGTAAAGATTCTTTACTCGTAAACAGGGCTATGAAATAATTTCACCTGATACAACCATATCCAAGTACGTCATGTGCTGAACCGAGTTGTAGTCAAACATCCCGTTGTTTTTCTTTTCATTATCTCTGATCTCCTGCAGCAGTCTCTCCTGGTAATCAGGGTTGACAGCCAGCTCGTAAAGAAGGAACGAAATGGTTGTGGAAACAGTATCATAGCCCGCGAAGAGGAATATCACCGCTTGAGCCACGAGATCCATATCTGACCAGTCTGTAAATACGCGACTTTCAAAAAACAAGAAGAAGATAGAGTTACAGAGAAAATATAACAAAAATGTGTACTTATGTACATAGGTGGGAACAATTCGATTGACTGCAATTAGAAATAAAAGTTGCTATTATACATAGACATCATTACGAAACCAGCCTTCATTTTATACGAGGAAACAATACATTTTGTTAGTAAAACATTTTCGCAGTAGTCCATCTATGGTAGGTACACGTCCACGCATTTTCATATTTGTACCTGTTTTATTTTTGCCCTTTCCAATATCTTCGTCAGTTTCAGTATTTGTATCATGCAAAAGTTTCCCTGAAATCAAAAACAAAAGAGCTCTAGTGGTTAAATGAAATAACAGGCACTTGTTTGGTGCCACTAATACACTAATTAATTGAAATGATTATTTGCGAAATTGTCCTACATCCTTTTTATTTTATCGACAATGAGCTTCACATCCTTCTGCCTAATCTATATCAAGTTAAAAAGAAGTCTTCTACGTGTTGCTGATGGATCCATATCCATGCCTTATAAGCGAACGGGATTCGTTTTTCTAAGTGTAAAATCCAACATCACTATCACTAGGTAGCTAGGTACATAGTATAAAATAAAGTCACTTTTTCTGTCCCTATGTCCCTTTGTACACTTAAATCTTTAAAACTACGCAACGGATTTTGATGAGATTTTTTTATCAGGTAGAGTAATTCAAGAGGAAGGTTTTTATGTAGGTATAGTACCCGTGTGCAGCCGGGGCGGGTCGCTAGTTCAATATAATTTTAGATACGGTTTTTCTAGTTGATTGTATATTTTACCTTTCTTGGCTTCCATAAGAAGGTGGATCATGTCAGGTCGGTGGATGTGCTGCACCTCACGTTGCTTCATCGTTCCGAGCACCACTTTTGAGTAGAAATCAGATATTTTAGAGGGGAAGATTGGCAACTGTAGCGCCTATTATAAAAAGTTAATTATTAATATAATTGTCGCTTTCAATCTTATTAAGGCCTCGGTAGATAAAAAAAAA
Source organism: Thaumatotibia leucotreta (assembly GCA_025490895.1). Taxonomy (NCBI): domain Eukaryota; kingdom Metazoa; phylum Arthropoda; class Insecta; order Lepidoptera; family Tortricidae; genus Thaumatotibia; species Thaumatotibia leucotreta. Next base: position 27,186 of record JALPQI010003844.1, on the reverse strand, counting down.
TGTGGCCGTGTGGTGACGGCAGAAAGAATACATTTGTCACCACCCCAATTCCTCCTGCGGGTGTCGTAAGAGTCGACTAAGGGATTGAAGTGTCACTGACCATATTTGATTAAAGATTGATGATGGGCAGCAGCGTCATCAACATCATAGTGGACGCAGTACTGCGATCGCCAATCCGCTTGCCCAGCGTGGCGATTATGGGCATTTACCTCCTAATGCGTCTATACGCATAGTTAATAGGAGAGGCCTACGTCCAGCAGTGGACTATCATAGGCTGATGATGATGAGACAAAAATGAAATCCCGATAACTTCTAAGTTAGATACTGTAACTTAAAAGGTCAGTTAGGGTTAAGAAATGTATTAGACGTCACGCTTGCCTTATCGAGATACTGAACTATTAAGTAACATTTTGAACATTTATTTTTTGCTGCAGTTGTAATTCAATTCTTTAATAAAAAAAACGATTCTTCTTCTTTCACAAAATAAAAGTTTAAGTTTATTTTGTATCTCTAACAACAGTATCAACAAAACATTCCACGATTGCCCGTGGCCCTATCTCTGGGTGCATTGGAAGAATTTCGAATTTTATAAAATAGCTACCGAAATATTAAAGAAAATGGTACATTGATAAATCTTTAATAGACCTTAAGATACGTACTGACATAAGCCACGGTACTATGGCATATCCCAAGAATCTCATTTTAGTTCCAAAAGTCAGTGTAGTAAGTTCCTCACTAATTTTATCGAACTCATTTTCTTCATGTTGAGAGTTGACTTCGAGACCAAATGCGCAGGTGGCTATCACTTTATTAGTATAACGCATCATCAGATCTTTGGCTTCAAGATCTATGTAGTCAACTGAAATAGTGAGAAAATCAGGTTATTCGTCGCGCTTCAAAGCGACTACGCAGCAAGAATCCTAAACCAACAATCTGTCTCCGTCGATTCCGATCCTAAGTAGCCTTCACGCCCGTTCTGATGAAATTGATGTAAAGGAAAGTTGTCAGAATGTTACACACTAAAACAAACGATTTCCAGATTTCCAGTAGGTATCGATCCAAATTCACACAAAGTCATTTCTTTTTCAAAGACTGACTGTCCTGTCCTATGAACTTTTTATAATCTTTCTAAAGACTCTTTTAACTATTTTTATACAAATACCTACTTGATCTTTATTCATGTTTAAATCTTCTTTTCTGAATCTTAGTTCGCTTAAATCTTAAAAATCTTTCATTTTCTCACCTTCAGACTCTTTTATCTTATCTTGGAGAGCTGTCATCATCTGGTCCGCTACTTGCACCATGAAGGGCGCCATTAGACGGATCTTGGAGCTGGTGAATGCTGGGCTGAGGGCTGATCGCATTTCCTTCCATCTGTCCCCTATGAGAACGTGGATAAGTGTGCGAGAGGAAGAATGATGACTAAATGATGGAAGAGTGCAATGGAAGGATAATAAGGAATGTTCAGGCTTCTATTTTACAGGTGTTGACAGGTGCTACAATTGTAAATTTATAGGTACTGTTTCTTCAATCGGGGGCTTCTATAGGCTACAGTTACTGTATACCACCCGACCCCGGACGGGCTGTGTGTTTATTTGCTACAAACATAAAATATATTGCAGAAACTTAAATCAGAAGCAAATAACTACTTTTTTGCGAAGCAAAATTAAAATTTTCACAAAAACACGACAAATTGTTACGAAATTCCGACATAAGCCGAACCTCATGTCAAGATTTAATAAAAAAAATTTTAAATCTTGCGACAATTGTCACGGGTCTCGGAAAATAAAAAGTAGTTTATTAACGATGTAATAATGTTATTAGTAATGTTGGTGGCAAACAAGCACATGAACCGGTCGATAGTAAGCGGTGACGTGACGTCAGTATGGGGAAATAGGGGCCAGTTTACGGAATAAATTACTAGATACCTATTGTATCCGTCATCGATTGAGATTGAAAACGAAGTGATATGATACAATCATGATTAGATACGATTATCTGTGTATTTGGCAAATACATAGACTAAAATTAACAACAAGATAAAACATAATCTCTTGCTGAATAATAATGACATGCGTTTTCTTCATTGTTTGTCTTATTACCTTTTAAGGACACAAGATTTCTGCCAAACAAAGGTTCCGCGTTGGCGTCAATTTCAACATTTCGGTCGATAAAATGTTCGAAGTCTTTGACGGTGATTCTTTTTAGCAGCTCAGCGTCTTTCACAATGAGATAGGGAGTCAGAAACTCATAGCGACCAACAATCCTGAAAAATAATATTGGCTATTATTCCATGCCGCGTAAGAAATCTTGGTAACATGTGAAGGGTCCACGGAAAGAGCATAATATCTAATCAATTCAAATTACAGAAGGAAAAGCCACCTCACTTTTAACAGAATAAGGTGTGGATTTTCCCTGATTTTTTTAAAGCACTGGACGTGTTTTTTTCCGTCTACTCTTCATATTTAATCATTTTTAATCGGAGAGTCGTGACCATCAAACCTCGGATCTTTTATCCTAACTTATACATTGAAATTTTAATATCACATTTAGCTAATATTTTTTTCATGGTGAAAGATATACGTATATGAGGCCTAATAGTTTCCGATCAGGGTGGTAAAAAAGCTACTGACAACCTTTCCGAGGTTTTGACTATGGGTTTCTTCAAAAATGAGTAGGGAGTGGAGTTTCGGTTTCTTAAGGGACAGGATTTTCTTTCGATAGCTGCTTAAAAACTGGCATGCTTTTGGTTGTCTCCTTCGTACAGCATGCTTAGCCAAGATATCATTCTGCAATCGTATAGGTACGATAAGCGCTAAGTAAATGTATGAGAATGACAGATTCGTACGAATAGTCACGTGATCATTTCCATCCATTATTATGGTTGGACCTGGTGAAGGTCACAGGAGTCGGCTGGATGCGGGTGGCACAGGACTGGTCATTGTGGCATTCTTTGATGGAGGCCTATGTTCAGCAATGGACGTCTTTCGGCTGATATAATGATGATGATGATGACTATGGTCACGTGACTTTACACCTGCAGATATCTCACCTCTCACCAGGAAAGCCTTCATAAGCTCGCACGAGGACATCCGTGATATGTTCCTTCTGGAGTATCACACCAGCCATGTCACCAAGCAGCGGGACGTAGGGGCCATGCTTTATGCCACGACGGGACAGTCTTGTGTAGCTCTTATACAGCCAGCTGAGTGCGCAGATACCAGCGATGAATAGGAGGAAGAGCATGGCTGGAAAATTAAAATCAAACGGAGCGTGTGCTGAGGAACTGCACAACCTTATTCCCCCGCCCCCTTTTTATCATCGGACTACCAGACAATTGGCACTCCGGCATCGCTTCATGGTAGGTAGTGTTAGCAATTATTCATTTTTATTTAGAAAAACAGGCTATTATTATCAATAATCTCATGAGTTGTCTTGTTTATAAATCTAATTAATAATTATAAATTATATAGAATCAATTTGAATTCGGTCTGTTCGGTTTTCAAAGATGGCGGCATTCTGTCATCAGCCGTCAACGCGGTATGAAGTGTTCCCGGCGCTAGTTTAGCTTAAGTTAAAAACAAGATTGTTAATTGACATTAAATGTGTTAAACTGTCCTGTGAGTATAATTTGTCGAAGTTTCCTGAGCTGTCCAATATATCAGAAGTGGTAAGAACGTTGGAGAAAATCTAGTGGTATGTATTTGATCTTATATTTCATTTACGTGTAGTTTTGTTTGTTAGCACAGTGGTGGTAACTCATTGACAGAGATACCTGGAAACGTTTTGTTTTTTTTTCTATACGTTTTTTTTGAGATAATATCATAAAATAATCTGTATTTAAATTTGATGAAAATACATTTTTTTTGAGACATGCGACGCTTAACGACATAATCCGCAGGTCTCTTGCCATGATCAACGTACCTTTATTCTACTGATATTATTAGAGATGACTGTAAGAGATCAGGATCGTGTGTCTTTGGTTCCTTGGAGTTTGGGACGGATGTTGGTGTGGGATACTACTTGCGTAGACACCCTGGCACCGTCCCATCTTCAATGAACTACGCTTACACTACTTATTGATAAAAAAAAAAAGTAATAAAGATAAGGGCCTCGGCAAAGAGTAGGTACGATTTCGTACCGATTGGCGTAGAAGCTATAGGTTTATTTATGGGGCCCCAGCGTGCGCACGCAAATTGTTTGCTGAGATCGCGAAACGTCTGTTTGACGTAACTGGGGACCGAAGAGCTGGCGACTTTCTCGCACAACGCATCAGTATTGCGATACAGCGAGGAAACGCCGGTAGATTAGTTCGATTTAATCTATGAATATAAATTGTAGTAAAAAAAAAAAAAAATAAAAAAAATAACATGTAAGTAGTATGTACGAGTAAATGATGCTTCATACACACACTTCATTTGCACACTCGTAGGTAGTTATCGATGCACCGATAAGGAGTTGCAATCCTACCGATTATTCCAACTTTTTTTCGTAAGTGTTTTTGTTTACTCCCCGATCAAAATACAACCGATATGATTTGTATTTTAAAGATCTTAGTGACCCACATATGGGGCACGGACGTGTGAAGTTAGTATATCGTGATCCAAATGTGGGGCACTAGATTGTGAACGTGTTAATAAGGTTTTATAGTAGGTTCAAGTAAGTGAAATGTGTGAATGTGTGTAAGTATTAGTCCTACGAAAACCAAGATAAGAATAGAAGATAATAGCTGTGCGTGTTACGCATCTTTTGGGATTTGACGATAGTATTAAATCGCATTACTTTTATAATATAAATAATAGACTTTTATTGTAACAAGATTGTCGATCATAATATTAAATGCTGACAAACGTTCCACGTGTTCCAAATGACATCATATGTTGTGAAATAAATATATCATATACATACATATCAAATAATTGCATCTAATTAGCACCGTTCTACCTACTTACATGATATTTATTAAGACGCACGAACAGAAATAATGTTTAGAATAAAATAACACTATTTTATTGTTCACCCGCGTACACGTACAGTCGAGTCTTAAAATATCTCTTCAAGTCGATCAAATTCATATTAACATATATGTACACTTATTGTATTTTACTTATTAGACAATGTCGTAAGGGTTTATAAATATTATTGACTTCCAATTCGTTTATGAACTCGATAGGATGATAAAATAAATAAGATTTGAACCAAAAACTTGTCTGTCATAGAAACACAATACATATAAGATCTTACTACATCATTGTCATCATCACTATCAGTAGAGGTACCTACTTATACTAATTTAAAATTAATCAGATGTGAACTCGTGATTAATTATTATTACATTAGATTACAACCGTAACACTTGTATGATATGCCATAATTTACAACTACCCTCCCCTCATGTTTTACTTTCTAAATATATTTTGTTTGTCTGTTTCCTCCTTACTAACATCTCATAAAAAAAAAACATATACATGAATATTATGAATAAAACGATGCTTAGGCTCCACATTGAAACAGACTATACAATGTCCTCGTCGGAGACATCGCGATATACTCCACCTTTGGAGAAACGAAAAGAAAATAGACCATCTCGCAGTACAGATCGTCATGATCGTTCCAAGCGCAGGCGACGGATGCAAAGTAGTCCGAGGAATAGACGCCGAAACACGCGTGACACCTATCGCAGTAGATCGAGACACCGGCGATCGTTCACTGAAACTGATAAAAGTAGTAGTTCATCGCGGATAAGAACTCGTAGACGGAAACGAACCGTATACGATCGGCATTATGCGGCCGAATCATCTGATTCCTCCGATGATTATAGCTCATGGTCCGAAGGTATAACTAGGAAGCGTCACCGACCTAGGTCTTCAAGCTTGGATAGTTCTATGTCCTCTGAATCAAATTCGACAAGATCGTCACGTGAAAGGCACCGATCTAACAAATATCAGAAAAGACGGCGACACGATAAGTCTACAAATATTCGGGATTATGATGTGTTTAAAAAAATTGCTAGGTTATTTGGGAAATCAGACCAACATATTGAAGGGGCGCAACACGTAATCCCCGAGTTCCATCCAGATGCAAACGACCAGTCTGCAGTCAACTGGGTGCGCAAGGTAAATGAAACTGCAAAAATTTATAAATGGAGTGATAGACAAATAATATTCTACGCCATTCCTAAATTAGCAGGCCACGCAAAAAAGTGGTATCAAGGGCAGTCTACCATTAATCTTAGTTGGCGAGAATGGCAGAAGAAAATTATAAAACCGAGTCACACAAAGTTTTGAAAATCTCACCAGACAACAAAACCAATAGTAAGTACTTTAAATCTATTTTTATAAATAACAACAAATGTACCGCGTTCATAGATTTCGGGAGTCAATGTACACTGATTCGTAAAAGCGTAATGGATGCATCTAATTTAAAGCTAATAACATCTCAGCTACCTGTCATTAAGGGCTTCGCACTGGGCAGCGTTGTACCTTTAGGTAAAGTTCATGTAAATATTTCGGTGGATGCAGTAGAGGCAAGCATTGAAGCTTATGTGGTGGATGACCATCTACTAGATACTGAGGTTTTAATAGGCCAATCTTTAACGGAACTGCCTACAGTTGTTGCTCATAAAACAGATTCTACTTTACAATTATATTGTAATACCTCTGAGGTCGACAGAGTTAATCTCTTTTGTGTTCAAGACATAACAATCCAAGTAGGTTTGAATAGTATCGATATACGAGTAGACCAAGATTACTCCGGACCCTTATTCGTACCGGGAAGCATGTGCATGAAACCTGATAGTCAATATATTCTGTTACAAGGATTATACCAGGTTCAGGGAAACCATGGCCAAATCATTATAATAAATCCGTCAAATAAACCTTTGTGTTTTAAAAGTAATAAACTTATGGCTCGGGCCATAAAAGTACCAAGAACAAGCACCTTCCTTCCCAACCCTGACTGTTGCCAAATAAATAACATAAACTTAGATAATTCATCCACTACCCAATATTCTACACCTAAATGTCCAATTACAATAGACATGGTACATATTGGGCCTAAAATAAACGAAACTGAAAAACACCGTCTGATCAGTTTACTAAATGACTTTAGAGACTGTTTTGCACTGGACACCCATGAACTAGGTTTAACTAGTATAATGGAGATGAATATTAGGTTGAACGACACTAGTCCCGTGTGTTATAAACCATATCGACTACCATTCAGCGAACGTGCAAAGGTCAGGGAAATAATTGGTGATTTACTATCAAGTGGCGTTATAAGAGAGTCACAGTCTGCATATTCTAGTCCAATTGTTCTCGTACGGAAAAAGAATGGTGACAGTCGTTTATGCGTTGATTACCGGGCGCTAAATAAAAAGACAGTAAAGGATAGTTATCCTATGCCAGTCATAGACGATCAGCTGGACCAACTTAGTGGAAAATCAGTATTTATAAGTCTGGATCTCGCTTCGGGCTATCATCAGATACCCGTAGCTGAAGATTCAAAACATTTAACAGGATTTGTGACACCCGATGGGCATTATGAGTACACTCGTATGCCTTTCGGACTTGTTAATGCCCCCGCGGTTTTCCAAAATATGATCAATAAAGCTCTGGGTGCCAAACGATTTGACTTAGCCACACCATATATGGATGATCTCTTGTGTACAGCCAGCAATACTGACGAAATGTTTACTAAGCTACAATCACTCTTCGAATTACTTAGAAACGCTAACCTTACTCTTAATCTCGACAAATGCTTCTTTTTTCAATCGAAAATCGATTATTTAGGGTTTGAAATATCGGAAGAGGGCCTTAAACCCGGTACCAAAAAGATACAGGCAGTACAGGAGTTCCCTCGACCACAGAACGTTCACCAGGTTAGACAATTTGTCGGTTTGGCCAGCTTCTTCCGACGTTTCGTTTACGATTTTGCACGCATTGCTAGACCACTGACAAAACTAACCAAAGCGGATGTGACCTGGACATGGAGTGAAGAACAGGAAAATGCTTTCTGTGATATAAAGTCAAAACTAGTAACAAGACCAGTACTAGCTCTATACGACCCTACATTTATAACAGAGGTACACTGCGATGCCAGTAAAGCAGGCGTAGGTGGAATTCTCCTACAGAAAGCAAATAGTGATAGTCCATTAAGACCAGTGGCCTATTTTAGTCGTCAAACCACTCGAGAGGAAGAGTTCTGGCATTCGTATGAACTCGAAACCATGGCTGTTGTGTTGTCACTAAAAAGGTTTCGTGTGTATCTAATTGGGATAGAATTTAAAGTCATTACAGACTGCAGTGCCTTACGTTCCACTTTGACAAAGCGTGACTTACTGCCTAAAATAGCCAGATGGTGGCTTATACTTCAAGAGTATAACTTTTCTATTGAGCATAAACCGGGTTGTAGCATGCAACATGTAGACGCCCTTAGCCGTAATCCGGTTAATCGCCCTGAACAAGAAGAGTTAGACGTTTTGAGTATTACCACTGGCGATTGGCTCCAGACTGTCCAAATGGCAGATCCCCATTTAATGAACATTAAAAACATTCTGCAGACAAATGAGACCGAGCTTAAAGACATCATCATGAATTATACAATTCGCGATAGTAAAATTTATCGTAAAGTTGGGGGTAAGCTTAAATGGGTTGTACCAAATTCCGCACGTTGGAAAATATGTCAGATGAACCATGACGAAGCGGGTCACTTTTCTTTTGCTAAAACATTAGAAAAGGTATCTTCTGACTACTGGTTCCCCAAAATGAACCGATTCATTAAGAAGTATGTCAGAGCTTGTATCAATTATGCGTACAATAAGGAGGTATCTGGAAAGAAAAGCGGCTCACTACATCTTATTCCGAAAGTTAGCGCAATATTTCATACGATTCATCTTGACCATTTAGGCCCCTTTATAAAAAGTAAACGGGGAAACTGCTATATTTTAGGCATTATTGACGCTTTCAGTAAATTTATATTTGTAAAAGGAGTCAGGAACACAAAATCTAAAACTACAATTAAGGTTTTAGAGGACATTTTCTCAGTCTTCGGTCAACCTAAAGTAATTATTTCCGATCAAGGAACCGCTTTTACGTCTAGAGAGTTTAAGAACTTTACTGGATCGATTGGTACCAAACATGTTTGTAATGCGGTGGCAACGCCACGCGCTAATGGGCAGATTGAGAGATACAATCGGACCATTCTAAACTCACTAGCAGCAATGAATCACGGTCACGATGAGAGGGACTGGGATACACAATTAGGCAAATTGCAGTGGAGTCTTAATAATACAATCAATAAAGGAACAGGAAAGGCTCCAGCTGAAATTGTATTTGGACAGAAAACTATAGGACTGTCAGAGGGAATTATGAAAGGGGCTTTAGAACAAACAGAGCAGATGACAGACACGCAGAGAGAAGACCTAAGACAAACGGTACAAGAGACCATAAAAGAAAATCAAGCAAAGATGAAAGAGGCATTTGATAAGTGTAGGGCACCGACAAAAATATTTCGCGAAGGTGATTTGGTCATGATACCTAACCATAATCCCGATAAAGGAAAAAGCAAAAAACTTGCACCCAAGTTTAAGGGTCCCTTTAAGGTTTCAGCTGTTTTAGATAACGACAGATACGATGTATCTAATATTGAAGGACTTTCAAATCGTACCTATAAAAATATATTCCCAGCCGATCATCTGAAATCATGGATAACAGTTGATGCATCAGTTTCGAGCAGTGACTCTGGTTCTGGTAATGATGAGATGGGCTCAGATTAAATTATTTTACTAACTATCACATTTAACTTCCTATCCTGACATTTACAGCTTAGATGCCTGAAGGGAGAAACAGAGGGGACCGATGTAATCTGATTGAGCGGTTGGTCTCGCAATATTTCTCCTGGCGAGTAACGCTATCTGGTGCATAAAGCGTCGTTGCAAAAATAAATGTGATACCCCCAGTGTGGTATGTGTGAACCCCTAGTGTGGTTGTGAATATTATGTGTTGAATCTGAATAGATATATTATGTGCTGAACCCCCAGTGTGGTCACCTGCAATTCCAGGAAATAACATTAGTAATTTAGTGATCGTCCCTAGTGTGACAGAGTGTAACATGCTACCCCTAGTGTGGTTCTGGTTAGCAACAACTTGTAATGTAATTGATGATGCCCCTAGAGTGGCAGATGTATAATACATGCCAAGTGCCAGATAGTAATAGAAAAGCAAACTTTATTATAATTATGTATAACATTATGATAATTCTTGATTGCAAATTAATAATTGATTGTTTCAAATACATACTAGAGAAATTTCCTCTAAATTATTATTTTTGTATATTATATACCTACATTGTTTGTTGTTGATATGTCAAACCCGTTGTCACAATTTAGAAAATTGTCTAATATTTTTATAGAGATAAGTTTTAAATCAGTAAAGACAGTTATGATATGAGTGAACTATACTAAAGTTACTTCTAGTACTCGTAAAGTAAATCGAATTATTATATTGTCATTAACTGAAAGTTTATCAATTATGTACGGCTTTTGCCAATTTGGTTAAAACACTTTCTGGGCTAACATAAACATATTTCTTATTATCGAAATATATTATTAAAGATGGTATGAGGGCATACCGACCTGGGGAATGGCCGAGCTGATTTCGGGGATGTGGACATCCCCGTGGCAGAATGGCCGTCTGTTAGCAATTATTCATTTTTATTTAGAAAAACAGGCTATTATTATCAATAATCTCATGAGTTGTCTTGTTTATAAATCTAATTAATAATTATAAATTATATAGAATCAATTTGAATTCGGTCTGTTCGGTTTTCAAAGATGGCGGCATTCTGTCATCAGCCGTCAACGCGGTATGAAGTGTTCCCGGCGCTAGTTTAGCTTAAGTTAAAAACAAGATTGTTAATTGACATTAAATGTGTTAAACTGTCCTGTGAGTATAATTTGTCGAAGTTTCCTGAGCTGTCCAATAGTAGGTATTCCAAAAATACGCACGAAGCGTTTCGCTTCGACTTTCCTTATGCGAACTGCCAAGGAGTGGAATGTCTTGCCCGAATCTGTGTTTCCGCATGTGTACAATCTGAATAATATATCTTCAAGGCAAAAGTGAATAGGTATCTCATAGGTAGGCGTGCTCCACCGTAGACTACATCATCACTTGGCGAAATTGGCGTTTTGTATGAATAATTTTGTGAAAAGTCTATTATCCATACAATGAATTTTGTGTATGGTTTTTAGATGTCAAAATTAAAATAAACCAAATTTTGCCGGTAATATTATACACTTCTAAGGCGTGTTTTGTATATTTCTATTTCTGAAAACAATGTAGTTACTGTCATACATTTATACCTATTTCAAACATATGAACCGGCAGCATATGGCAAGAGTTGTTTTCAAAGCTTATTTTTTAATATTATTTAATGGAAATATACTATTATTAATGTGAAAAACTACCTTTGTTACACCGTGCACTGTTGGAAACAAAGAATATATCTATATTTCTCTTTAGATAATAAAATTAGGGATCAACTAAAGTCGGTGACCAAAAACGCCAATTTCATAGGTAGTGACCCAATGTTAACGTAAAAACATATTTGCGAACGTATTTCACGATGTTTCAAAGATGTCACATGCTATAGAAAGTCATACTTGTTTACTTTCTTTTTGGATACTGACGATTGGGATAGATTAGGATATTCACATTTTTAAGTAAACAGCACGAATTACATAACTTGAAAAACATACCAGATTATAATGACTAACTATCCTGATAACTCCATAAACATTTGTAGGTACATAAACTACCTATCAAAAACTTTATCTCAGTATGAACACGTCAGAGAATACACACAGTTGAATGTAAACTGGCCAATTGGAAGTGATATAAGTGTTATGTCACTTGAGTTAATCTTATTGTTTTAGAACATACAGACGCTGCAGCCTAAAGGTGCATTCAGACCAAACGAGCATTCGCTATTCTATCTCCCACTCTACGAAATCAACGAATCACGTTTTGTGTAGCGATTGAATTTCGTAGAGTAAGGGGGTTAGAATAGCGAATGCTCGTTTGGTCTGAATACTCTGAATGCACCTTTAAACGAAGACAACTAACGAGAGCTCAAAATTGCCCCCAAAAACGAGTGTGCAATAAAATTGTGCCCCGATAGCCGTCGTAGAACTTTTAATACCGCGCATATACAGGGTGGCATTTGAGTCGGGGAGCAGGAGTGCTAGAAACGGTCACGCTAAACATCTTTCACTATTGAGACAACCTTCTTTGTAAAAAAATTCACCCAGTAGGTATATTAAATCAGGTTACTATCGAAATGCATTAGGGTGATGTTTTGGTTAAAGGAGGGTGGTACCTATGCCAGGATATTTAGCCAAGTTGCCAATCGCTAAAGCTTATTAGTAGTGTATCGTAGTTTTTCCTCTCTGTTACTCTTTCATATTAGTGCGACAAAGACAGTTAGCTCCTTTTCGCTTACGATTGACGATTAAGCGTTAGCGATTGGCAACTGGTCTAAGCACCCAGTAAAGATAAATTTCGAAGGCGGTGTAGGTTTGGCCCATAATATTATTAATCATATGTTTTTAATATTTGTGTGCATAAAAACTAAATAGGCAGCATGACACTTCTAAGAATCCGTAGAAACAAAGGAAAATGCGGGAAGGTACAGATGGTCCAAATTTCAGTTTGGAAAGAAAACATAAATATTTTTTAAATATTTATTTTATAAAATAAATCGTTTATCATCAATACATTGATGCCAATACGAGTAATTACTGTTTACCTGCATACAATAATCAAGTAAAGCTACAATTACGATTATAAACAAGAAATCATAAACCACTAATAAGGTAATAAGTCACTATCACACGGCGTTTTGCATCTGTAGGTGAAGATGACTTATGATGGTCCCGTTTTATCCATTTATCGTACTACGCGTCACATTTGCACTTGCATACTTGTTAGAACATGACGGCAACAACGACAAACGATTAGACGAGGTACCATCATAAGCCTACCGGGGCCTTTTTCTCGAAAGCTTATACTCGTAACTTGTAATACAAGCGAAAGTCTTTATCTTATTAATCGTGTTAAAAAGAGACTTCACCTTGTATTAAAAGTTACAAGCTTTTGAGACACGGGCCTCAGGTGGCTTATTATGGTTCCATTTTTACGGTTTGTCGTACTACTCGTCACTATTGCACTTGTGTACTGTAAAACCACCTAAAATATAATCCAAACGCTCTCAACCATGGTCCAAAACTTAATCGAATATCTTTCATTAGGTGTAATTGTTATATTAATCGGGCCATTCATAGGCAAACCCTCCGTATTAATAATAAAAAAAACTTGGACAAAGCTAAAAAGAAAACTAGGGCTGATGCTTACTTAGAAGTTGAAACTGTCGACCATAGTGGCAGCATTGGACGATCTGAAGGGTCCACGGAAAAAACATGTCCAGTGCTTTAAAATCAGGTGAAATTCATATCTTGATCTGTTAAAAGTAAGGTGGTTTTTCCTTCTGTAATTTGAATTGACTAGACACGTTCTTTCCGTGGACCCTTCAAATATCGGTAGTTTTACGGTACCTACTTGTCAGAAAGTGGCATTACACAATCGAGATTGTTATTTATGTGTGCCCCCACCCCAGGTGGAAATCTGTGTTGGGCATTTCATCGTTGGCCAGTGTGGACGAACCCTCACCGGAAGACCTAGTGAGTGAAGTATGCAACCCCTCTTTATTTGTCATTGCCTGTAGATGCCATTGATTATTTTATCCCAAAATCACACGGCATCCTGAGCTTTAATACGTCCACCGAAAAGACAACGTAAATCTGTTAATAACCCAAATGTAAACCTCCCTTGCTTTGTCTGGGATACCTGTTTTCCTATTTTATTATTTGATATTCCCGCCTAGTGTTTAAGGCAGGTTCTACACGCCAAAAAATGTGATAGAGATACTAGTCTTTGGCCTTGAAACGTATCCACGTGCCTCCCTTCATACGGAAGTTGAAGGAGTCAGTGGACAATTCCACTGGAATCGTGGTCTTCTCGCAAGGCTGCAGCTCATACTGTTGAAGCAGCTGGTACACCAACACCTTGATTTCGCAGAGCGCTAAGCGGGACCCTGGAATTTTACCAATATAGCATTGAATAGAAGATCTTACATCATCACTTCATTAGCCTATATTAGTCCAAATGGACAAGGGCCACTCCTTAGCCTATGTGCATGGATGAATGAAGAGGTAGGTAAATACACGTAATCGTAATGCTGGGCAAGCGGCTTGGCGATCGCAGCAGTGTGTCCACACTATGATGATGCTACTGCTCATCATCAATCTTGGAATTATATAAATAGTGACAATTCAATCCCTTACCCAACTCTTACGACACCCACGGGAAGAGTTAGAGTGGTAACGAATTCTTACCGCCATCACCACACGGCTAAAACACCACAAGAACTTATTGGGATCTAACTCTTCTGAGACCAATTTAATAAAAATTTTAGAAAATGACAGAATATTTTTTGAAATCATTCAACATATTTTTTTGTTGGAAATCTTCGGTATTTTTTCTTTGGTAAATGGCATCTAATATTAAAATCTTTCAATAATGTTAGGAATAGTAGGAAAATCTCCGAATTTGAGACCAGAGACATGACTTTGAGTGTCACACAAGGCTGCCTATTTTTCATGGCTTTTTTAGTTTCCAATTTTTTGTTTGGTAAGAGATTGGGTTGAAATGTGTACAGTTCCAGATTAAGACCGCAGAGAGAGTGGAGTCTTTTGACCGCTGTCATCATCATTTGCCAACTATTATGGAAAGCTTTGTGTAGGTATTCGAATATATTTTTTGTATATTGTATAGAACTCCGCGAGTCCCACTTAATCGCCTATAATGACAATGACATACATTTGGATGTACAGAGACATTGTTAATATTTGTGTGACGATGACTGACGACGGCAGTTGAAACGTGTTCTCAATAAACATTGTCATTTTATTCTTCAAGAAATGTACTACTGAAGTAATTACCAATGCAGTTCCTCGGCCCAAGCCCGAAAGGCAAGTAAGTGAAAGGCTTAATCTTGTTCTTGTTCTCTTCAGAAAAGCGCTCAGGATCAAACTTGTAAGGCTCCGGGTAGTACTGAGGGTCGTGGTGGATGGAGTAAATTGGGATAAATACAGCTTCTCCCTTCTTAAGCTGGAAAAAGAAAAGGACATGATTTAGGTATACAAATAATTATTTTAATCAAATGAAAGTGGGTTAAGATAATGCAGGTAAAAACCGCATTAAAAGTCGAACAACGCGCTGGTGTGTTGTCCTAAATTAAGAAGCTCTTTTTAATATTGTACACTCCGTTTGATCTTAGAAAAGCCTTCGGAACACACGAAGGTAATACTGCTGTCCTGCTTTATCTTGTGTCACCAGTGATTGTTAGCCCAATGTCTAATTCTAGGACCCGAAGGGTATTCTAAATTCAAATAATTTAAATACTTACAATAAAGTCTTTAGTAGCCTGAGGGTTAGGCTTTCCCAAATTGTAGTCCCGTGTGCAAAGCCTATCTGTAGCTCCGGCAGGTGGCCACATACGAAGAGACTCTGAAATATTAGAGATCTCATTAATCTCTGTAAAAATACCAACATCTATTTCTCTATGTTCTCTATTATCCTCTGAAACGAAGCGAGGGTCAATTTATGTAAAGTTGAGTATATTGTTTTTTTTTCAAGGTAAAAGTTTCAAGGTTGGGTTATTTTTCAAAAGGCTGCGTTTCTGAACCTATTCTAGTCAAGTGAAGTTCTCTAAGCAATTGCAAAATTGGTTTGATTAGTTGTAATCTGTAATTTTGTATATTTTTTTGGTGAGCCCTGACCTGAGGGTGTTAGCTCAAAAATCAAGTTGTTCTAAAGGTTTAATTTACCTGAGATGACCATGTCCAAATATGGCAACTGAACAATGGTGTTATAGTCAGTTTTTCCCCCATTAAGTTCATGGTCCCTGATCTCCTTAACCAGTTTCTGCTGGACCTCAGGGTTGACGGCCAGCTCATAGAGGAGGAAAGTCATGGCTGTGGAGACGGTATCGAAACCTGCGGTGAAGAAGACGATAGCTTGCCCGACTAACTCGTCGTCTGTCCATACTGGAAAAAGTGAATAATGAAGTCCATGAATTTATAGGTTATTTTAAGCAACTTATTTCAAATTTTGGTTACGTGCAGTACAAGTTTTGTCTAACATTTAAATGTGTAGGTATACAGAAATACCTTAACTTATCAAAGTCATAAAAAATATATGTTGAGCACTAGAAAAAGACACGTTTTTGACTTAATTGTTCAAAGTTTCCTTTTGAAATCAGATTAGGTAGGCAAACATTTTAATAATTAACACGTTCGCCTCCGGTACTGTTTCACTAAATGCTAATACTATGCCGATCGAAATTATATGATAGAACTCCTATGCCAGTGACACGCATGATGTGTGACCGAAAAGATTGTACTCCTATGCCGGCGACACAGACTTGTGTCAAAAACGTTCGTATTTTTATGCCACTGGCATAGGAGTGAGAACTTGATTAATGCTAATGGCATAAGAAAAAGATTAGGGTAAAATCACCAATAGATGAACAGTTAAGCAACTTTCCCAACTTTAAATATTTTTTTCTATATGATGTAACTCATATTCATCAATTTTTAATTTTTTAAATGATTCCGCATTTAATTGAGTTTAGAATAAGTTATTTTTGTGCCTCGTATTAAACTTCAGTAATTTTATAAAAATAATTATATTAAAAAAGGACCCAAATTCACCAATAGTTGAACAAAGTGCCCTATCACTGAACAATTTGACCCCAATAGATGAACCAGCATAATTGCAATATAGCGAGACCAATATATGAACGCCAAAACTCCAATAGATGAATAGAGCATAGTAAAAACGTTGATTTCTAAGATAAATTAATTGTATTTAACCTTAAGAATCTTCTTTTAATTAAATATAAACACGGTGTACATTGTGTAACAATCTGATCTCTAAGAACAAAAGTTTAACTTTTCCCAAATTCAACCGTTCAATAAAATCAGTTGGTTCATGTTTTGGACACCACATCAACGAAATGAACGAACTAAATTGATTCGAATTCATTTATTGGAATCCAACCCAAAAGATGAACCAGTAAATTTTCCTAGTTCACGTTCGAACTCAAGAATCGCTGTCCAAAGACAGCGATTCTTGAGTTGAACAATCCCGTTTCCATACAAAAGTAAATTACTTTAAAACGTGTTACACGAAAAAAAGGTCGTTCATCTTTTGGTCTAAAAATCAACTACAAAACTGATTGTAATTTTATATTTAAATATTACATCTAGCTATTTTATTATAATTTACACAAGCATTTGAAAATTCGAGCCTTTGCCCAAAAGTTGACCGTCGTTCATCTTTTGGCCCGAACACACAATATTGGAACCATAACTTGACCAGCAAATATCTCATAAAATAAATTAAAAAAAACAATTCTTTATAATATACACAATAGAGATATTAGTCTAAAATCTATACTGAAGTTGATCAATGAAATAAAAGCCATATTCGATTTTTTACGTAATTAAAAGCTTAAATTTTTGAGGGCTTTTCTTAATAAGGATCCCATATAAAACCGCAATTTTGGCGCGAAGCGCAAACTCAACGACCGCTCACTGCCTCGTGCGTGGCTTAATTGTCTGGGAATTCGCATGCGATACTCGATATAGTGCTGCCGCGTGTGAGAAAAATACTCCTAGGCGTGTAAAATTATTCCTGATTTAATTATTTGCATTTTTAGACCTATCAGTCAACTTCTGGGTGGCAGTCATCTATTGGTGCTTTTACCCTACTTTGATCACGTATGCGTGTCACTGGCATAGGATTACAGTTTTTTCGGTCACATATGTGTGTCATCGGCGTCGAAAGTGTTAAACTAATGAAGACCTTTTTACTTATAATCGGATATATCCTTTCTACAATTTGGAATCAATGTTATTACTGAATTGTGTTCTGCAATCTTTTTATTGCAAAATTAATAAAGTACCTACCTCTCTCAGTGGTTTTTTTTCCGACAGCTGATTCTTGTGCTGTTGCAAATCCCGCATCTGTATTATCAGTAGATTTCACATCATGAGATAGTTGACCTGAAACACAGAAGTATTTTTTTTTCTTGAATGTAATATTAACATCACATAATTATTAATATAACCGAATTCAATCCATTTTTATTTTAATCTAGATGACGCACAACAAAATTCGGCAGAATGAAATAAAAATATTTGAAGGATACACGGAAAAAACATACCAGTGCTTAAAAAAATCAGGGCAAATACACACCTTATTCTGTTAAAAGTAAGGTGGTTTTTCCTTATGTAATTTGAATTGACTAGACATGTTCTTTCCGTGGATCCTTCATTTGATTACATTTTTAAACGGCATTCAGTAAAGTAAGTAGGCTGTTCTAGTCTCGCCACGTCAGAGGTATTAAGACATTTCATTTATTTTTACCAATGAAGTTCACGTTCTATGTTCAGCAATCTTGTTTTGATTTTTAAAAGATTTTAATTTTTAACTTCATCACATACAAAACAACAATATAGTTTTGCTAGAAAATTAATTGGTCTAGATTATATATGGGTAAACTTAATTCTGGAATGCGATTTAATTACGTACCTTTTCTAGCTTCCATGAGCAGATGTATCATATCCCGTCGCACCAGATTGCGTTCTTCGCGGTCTTTCATACTACCCAATACTAAATTTCTGAAGAAGTCTCCCATGGACTTAGGGAATATGGACAGGTTCATTGCCTGAAGCAAAAACATCGAGATTTAAACTAAAGTTGACCAAAACTGATTAATGTCTCGTTATTCAAATTCACAGACGTATGGACGTACCTATTAGTGTAGTGTAAATACAAATCAAAATTTATGCAAAATAACACCAATCTATTAAAAATAATAGAATATATTACAGATGGCCTTCCCGAGCTTCGACCTGACAAGAAATTAACTAGTTCTCGCACCAGTGCGAGCACCATAATTATGTATTAATAGTACATTTCGATGCAAGTGCAAAAAAATTTTTTTCGACGAGAGTGAAAGCTGGAGCCCGAGTGAAACGAGGGCGACAATCACCTGAGTTAAAAAGAAGTTGTTACACGTGTATCGAACGACTTTTTTCATAACAAATACCTTAAAAAGAGAAAATTTACGCAAAGTTTACTTTTCCGCACTAGATAGGGTACACGAAATATAGGTTTTGTAACTGCAGACGTCTAATCCCTATTGTTAGCATATTTACGATTAGAGGTGAAATTAATAATGAAAAATATAAAGAAAATTATGAGGCAGTTAAATTTTTTTGCTCTGATTTTTAACCTAATTATTACACCTACCTTCATTAACTTCGGGAATGCGTTGCCTATGAAAAACATGAACAACTGGCTGAAACTGAAGTTGGATACCATATGACCCGTTTTGAAGAACTCATTATCAGGATCAGCGTGGGAGTCAACCTTCAAGCCAAAGGCCACTGATGCTATGACGTCATTGGTGTAGCGTGTCAACAGGTCCCTTAATTCTAAATCGATGTAGTTAGCTGAAAAAAGTTGGAATCTATATTTCACTTTAACTTTTTAATCAGAAACGAAAGAAGGAAGAGTGGCTAGACGAACTGAGAATCGGACGAACGGTGCTGTAGACATAGCCAAGATGCCATTCTACAATCGTATACGATAACCGATAAGTGATAAATGTTTGACAATGACAGCTTCGTGCGAAAAGTCACGTGACCATTTCCATACATTATGGTCACGTGACTTATCGCTTATCGATATCGTATACGATTGCAGAACGCCATTTTTGCTAGGCCTGCTGAAATTGCTCTTGCTGTGTCAAAAGAATTGTGAATTTTTATTCCCAAAAGTATTCTTCGGTATAATATTTTCTTCGGTTACCGCGAGGATTACTCATGAAATAAAACTATGAAAACGGATAAACTCGCGTATATTAACTAATTTTAACTTCATTCCGACGTTTCGAACACTTTACAGGGTTCGTGGTCTGCGGACCACGAACCCTGTAAAGTGTTTTTTCTTTGGTGGGTAGTTTTGTACTTATCTTTCTTATTTTGATGGAGGTAGATCTATCAAATTTCCTCCATTGTCAGTCATCCGCAGACCACGAACCCTGTAAAGTGTTCGAAACGTCGGAATGAAGTTAAAATTAGTTAATATACGCGAGTTTATCCGTTTTCATAGTTTTATTTTATTCTTCGGTATTTAAAATGAACTTATGGAAAGAAGCGTCTGAAATTGTGCGTGAGCGGTTAAGAAAAATCATAAAGTTTTTGATTGATAGATAGTGTATTTAGGTACAGTCGCCAACAGATATATCGGAGCGATCAGGGTGCTAAAAATATCTGAATGTGCACTCTATCGTCTTGACAATATTGTAAATGCCTGCTCAAATGCTTGTGACCATCCTGGCTGCACCTACATGTCCCATGTGTAGGTTTACATCATCATGAGCTTTAGAGTTTAGAGGTACACTTACTTCCGGATTCCTTGATGTTCTTTCCTATGGCTTTGATCACTTGTTCCCCCACATCCTGAATGAACGGCACCATGTGCTTAAGCTTGGAGCTTGTGAATGCTGGGCTCAATGTTGCACGCATGTCTCGCCACCTTTGACCTAAAAGTAGTTAATAGTTAATCAACAAGAGCAAGTTGCATAGATACTAGGTGTACATTACTTGTAAACGAGCTATGGAGAGGGCTATGCTCGGAGTTTCTCTGTGTGATCGAATCAGAAATGAGGAGTTCCGTAGGCGAACTAAAGTTACTGACATAGCCCTCCGGATTAGCAAGCTGAAGTGGTAATGGGCAGGCCACATTGCACGCAGAGCATATAGTCGATGGGGTCGAAAAGTGCTCGAGTGGAGACCACAGCTAGGCAAACGCAGCGTAGGACATCCACCCACAAGATGGACAGACGACCTTGTGAAGGTCGCCGGGACACGCTGGATGCAGGTCGCATCTAACCGGTACATGTGGAGATCCAGAGGGGAGGCCTATGTTCAGCAGTGGACGTCTTATGGCTGAGATGATGATGTTTTATATAAGGTGTCATTTCAAAAGGCTTGTTCAGTATTGTGTTCTGACTAGAAAAAGTGGAAGAACTTTATTATTTCACAAAAAATGTTCATAAAACATTCCTTTTTTGATACCAAAAATGTATTGGAATCTGGTAACAAGAAATGAAACTACCATACAAACTTTCTGGGACATTTTGGGAAATGTGGTGATTTTGCTCAGCATCATTCACTCGACCAGCCTGGTAATTTTTATCAATATCCAAGACGTGATCCAAATGTACAAAGTTTTTGAGAATTGCTCAAGTCATATTCCGTGACGGCAGTAAGAATACATTTGTCATCACCCCAACTCCTCCTGCGGGTGTCGTAAGAGTCGACTAAGGGATTGAAGTGTCACTGACCATTATTTGATAAAAGATTGATGATGGGCAGCAGCGTCATCGTAGTGGACACATTACTGCTATCGCCAATCCGCTTGCCCAGCGTAGCAATCATGGGTATTTATCTCCTAATGAGTCTAAACGCATAGTTCATAGGAGAGGCCTACGTCCAGCAGTGGACTATCATAGGTTGATGATGTGATGTGATGTGCTCAACTGCTCAAGTCATAGATCTCGTAAAACAAGAATGTTTATAAACCTGCCTTTCATAGCAAGAAGATTGGAACCAAACAAGGGGTCCAGGTTTTCATCGACGAAGTCCCGATGATCAGTGAAGTGGTCGAAGTCTTTGATGGCGATGCTCTTCATCATCTCAACATCCCTTATCATAACGTCACCCTTGAGGAACTGGTAGTGGCCTATGAATCTAAAAATAAAAATATATTTCTGAAAACCGATGAACTCCAATTTTGGAACAAGTCGTGGCAAAAGCAAATTTTTTACAAAATAACTTGCGATGCCCAGAATCGCGCAAAGCGGAGGAAATGTAGCAGGAAAGCGAACCCTGGCAAAGGCCGGGATAACGCTAGGTAGATGAAGAACTTTTACCTAAATAATTGACAAGTAGATATTTTGCATGTTTGTAAATTGTCTAGTCAGTGTTACTATCATAAATATCATAATTAACTAATAAGATTATTATTTGTTTTGTAAAAAATAATCAGTTATCATGGTCCGGCAACTATCTACCGATAAGCATCAAAAATAAAATGGTGATTCATATTTATTTAATAATCGTAGAATATTTTTGACTGATAATCAGCTGTGTAGGAATCATACACGTTCTGATTGAAATCTGTTCAGGGAATGCCCCTTCCATTATGTTGTGATTTGTGACATGCATTAAATATCGTTGACATACATATACAGGGTGTTTCAAGAGCCACTAAAAACCTTGAACGGGGTGATTTAATAAGCTCAATGACGAAATAAATAAAAAATTGTCTTTTTTATACATTTTGACTGATCGATTTTGACATTTTGTATGAACGAGCTAAATTTTTTTTTGATATTTCTGGGTTAGCTCCATAGTAAAAGTTGTTCAGTATAACCAACCAAATGGGTCAAACGCAAACCCATGTTTGGAGTCTTTCCGGTGGACAATCTAAAAGTTAAGGCCTATAAAGCTTGATTTTCTTATGAAAGCCTAATCTTCATTAAGACGTCCTCCTTTTACATTGCTTTGTATGATAAAAATCATTACTATCTGTCCACAGGCTGTTAACTATCGACCACAGGAAAGTAAAAGTGCTTGTTCAGCTGAACTGTAGAGCCCCTCTTTTCTGTGGCCAATAGTAAGCAACTGGTAGGAATAAAATGGTGATTCATAGTGTAGTTGTAATTTTTATCAAACAATTCAATAGGAAAGGAGGGCCTTTAAATGACAATAAGGGTTTAATAAGAAAATTAACTCTCATAGCCCTTAACTTTTAAAATGTCCATCGGAAAGACTCGTAACATGATTTTAAGTTTGACCCAAATCACCCCGTTCAAAGTTTTCAGTGCCTCGTGTAACACGTTTTATACATGTACTCGCCTGTATCGCATCGGGGTAGGCAGAAACTACAGAACACCACATACTACGATCCTTGCATACTTCTTTCGCTTTGCTAACATTCATACATCTTTTCATACATGCTCGTCGGTTACGGGTACCTACGGCGGACCTGGTCTTTATTTCGAATATCATTGACATAAGATTTATTGGCACGTTTTCAAATTGTATCCTTGTTCTTTACTTAATTATCTACTTAATCTGTCGATCATAATATACATTCATGTGGATTAGTTTAAGATAATTTGAAAGGTCCACGGAAAGAACATGTCTAGTCAATTCAAATTACAGAAGGAAAAACCACCTTACTTTTAACAGAATAAGGTGTGAATTTGCCTTGATTTTTTTAGGCTTTGGACATGTTTTTTCCATGGACCCTTCATTGGACGTATTATGCAATTACATGAATTTGTCATTTTAAAGATTGACTTATTTGATTTGATTTAAGGTGTTAATTAGAATGAAGAATACGTGTGGATTGGATCTCTTCCGCATAACTATGTCCCATGTATAGTGTAATTTTACATTATGAGAATGCCGTTGCAGAATGCCGTTGGTGTGGACAGAGCCAGGCTTGTCGCGGGTGCTAATCCGGAATCTGGCGCCTGGTTGCACGCCCTCCCTTCTCCGAACCTGGGTACCCTGCTCGACAACGACTCGTTGCGGGTAGCCGTTGCTTTCCGCCTGGGCTGTGATGTTTGCCAGCCTCATCTATGCATTTGCGGTTCCATGGTGGAGAGCAACGGACACCACGCTTTGAGTTGTTGTCGATCTGTGGGGAGGTTTCCTCGGCATCATGCTTTGAACGATATAGTCCGTAGAGCACTCGTTTCAGCGAATGTACCGTGTGTGCTGGAGCCACCTGGGCTTAGTCGTTCGGATGGTAAGAGGCCGGACGGCTTGACGCTGGTGCCGTGGGAGAGGGGGAGGTGCCTCGTGTGGGACGCTACTTGCGTGAGCACGTTTGCCGCGACTCATTTAGGGCGTACTGTTCGGTCGGCGGGAGCGGCCGCTGAGCATGCGGCATTACTTAAGAGGGTCAAGTACGCGGGGCTCTCTAATTATTTATTTGTTCCACTAGCGGTGGAGACATCGGGCTGCTGGTGCGCGGAGGCAAAAGCTTTCCTGGGTCAGTTGGGTCGCCGTCTGCTGGAGAGGGGTCATGACCCCCGCTCTGGATGGTTCCTGGCGCAAAGGTTGTCCATTGCGGTTCAACGCGGAAACGCTGCGAGTCTGATGGGCACTTTTGCGCCGGGAACATTGAGGGGCTGTTTATTTGATTAGGGTGTGTATTTTTAAGGTTTTGTGTAATTTAGTTATTGTTTTAAGATGTTTAGTGTTAAGTGTAGTTTTAAGTTTTTCTTTTTATTATGTTTAATTTTGTACTGACATGTTTTAATTAAATATAATGAATGGTTATGAGAATGAATATCTAAATCTAAAAACAAAAATCATGCCTATTACGTACCTTTCTCCAGGAAATGCTTTGTATTCGTCATCAGTAGCATGGACAAACTGCTTCTTCTTCAGCAGGATCGGCCCCATGTTGCCCAGCAGTGGGACCGGCTTGAGGTGCTTCAGCCCACGTGCCTCCAGCTGGGAGTACACGTGGCGGATGTACAGTGCGAGGACTGTTAGAAGGACGAGGATGGAGGCTATGAAGATCATCTGAGGACAAAGTTTTTCTTAAAGAAATACAATTCTATTCTGGTAATCCCACAATGTCGTAACAGATGTGCTTACCATAGAAAAAATCAACTGCGAAAGACTCTGGTTGTCACGGTATTCGAACTCACTTCCTCTGGATTGCCGGTCCAACGTGCTTCCAATTACACCAGACGACCTTCCATGAATCACAGCGAATTTAGTCAATGGTATTGTGAAGCTTATGTTGCTAGTGATTACACTAGCAACATCTGTACTTAATGTTTCGAAGGTACTACAACCTTAAGCCACTCAAAGACGTGTGTCTACCACAATCGTCCACAAACTCAACTCTCCGTTGCGTTGAATTTGCTATAGAGGGCGCTGTAATCAATTCATATTTAGAAAACATAAATTTGTTTTATAATTAAACAAATTGAGTTGGATTTGTTGAAATACAATTCTTTTTATGACAGTGATGATTACGGTCAAATAAAAATTATAATGAAATAATTTAACTGACTGGAAGCCACAGGATGGCCAACGGAGCAGAAGCAGACCAAAGAGATGGTGGGACGACATGGACATGTCTGACGTGAAGTTGAAGGAACCAGCACTTGATAGGGACGATTGGAGGAAGAGAGGGGATGATTTTGCCCAGCAGTGGGACATCATATAAGCTATTAAAAAAATTATATCTTGGGATATCTTACACCAATCGACCTAGTGCCACGGTAAGCTCAATTGAGACTTGTGATGTGGGTACCAAGCGACGATATGTAGTCAGTGCACATGAAAAGGTACCTTGTCACGACTCTTAAAATAGATCGTAATCGATTGTAAACACTGTGGCAAGGTATCTTTCCATGTGCACTGACTGACATATACAATATGTAATAGATAGATATGTATTATATACTTAAATACGTTGACAGCCACGACCAAGGAACTTGTAATAAATAAAAAATACACAAAAAATGACCTCGCCGGGATTCGAACCCGGAACCTTCAGCTTCATAGGCAGGGCATTTAGTCAGCTTGCATAGCTGACTAAATCAAAACAGGTGCTTCGAATGTTTCTGTCAGTTTTTTTGTCGACTCTTTGAAGGCCGAACGGCTTAGGGGTTATGTAACTTATCTAATATAAGATGATATTATTGATATTATGGGATAATATATTAGGATGATACCTATACCAAAACTCACTATAAAAACTATCACTACCTACTCTTAGCAACCTCGTATGTCAATATTAAATCAGAATTGAGATACGAAATTTATTTCAAGTATGTACCTAGGTATTTGTTACTTAGTGAGTTTTGCTTTTCAGCCGACGATATATTATGAGTCGTTCTGAGTCTTTACCCATTTTTAAAAATAAACTTAAGCAATATTATCTGTCTCTCCCGTAATAATTAGCTGTGTGTTATGATATGCGTATGTTCTTTTATTGAAATAAATTTATATTATATATATATTGTATTATTTTATTGTATGTATGTTTACATATCTATGTATGTATGTAAGTTTATAGCCTGGCTTTTGTTATTTTTATGTTCTCAGTTTTGATTTGCCTACTTCTTAAATGTAATTGTGATAGTTTCCATTACCCAAAGGTTGTCTGGAAGAGATCGCTTATTAGCGATAAGACCGCCTGTTGTCTACCACTGTTTTAGTTTTCTTTTGTCTGTTGTTTTATTTGTTTATTTTCTGGTGAACAATAAAGAGTATTTATTATTATTATTATTATTATTATGATGTATGAATACACTATCCCACTAACAAAACTTCATACTAAAAAAAATTAAGAGTCAAAAGTTTAAATGCTACTTTATTTTTGTTCAATGTTTTGAGAAGCTTTCGTAAAGTCTTCCACGATTGTAGTACTCTGGTAGTATGTAAGTAAGTACTACACAGTGGATAACTTTACGAAATGCTTTGGGCACAAGGGAAATTGTAAGTTCTAATTGTAAATACTTGGACCCAGAAAACGGTGTATCGATACGAGTGTTTGTCATTGACCTAATAATTTATGGTCCCTTCAATCTTATGACGTCATAACAGAAATGCCTGTTATGTAGAACCATCCCAAATAAATATGTAAATTTTGTACCTATTTGCATAAATGCGAAATCTTTCATTGAAATTACGAAACAAAGTTTTATTAGAAAACGCTTCAAACAATCAAATAAACTATTTATAATACGTGTTTAAAGTAGTTAATAACTTAGTTATTTGGTTATTTCCACCTTTTACTACCGATCTGACACCTGTGAATTAAAAACATCTGGGAATTAAAATTCCTAGGATTCCTTTTTCCCAAATATTTTAGAGGTGACAAGTGGGGAAAATATTCCCAGTCAGTAGCTACCACTAAGTTCTCTATTGGTAACATTACAGGAACATATTGT